>JASDQU010243838.1:190847-219136 GCA_032191745.1 Picea mariana
TTAAATGAAATAAATAATTTCAAAATTAATATAAAACTATATTGGATACATTAAACTTAATATTATAATTTGTTGATTTCCCGAAGTGACGTCCTTATCATCATCAATGATCTCTATGCATATTACACTAAATTCTTGGTCATTCTTTGGCCATTCATGTCATTTCACTATCTATCTTTGAATCTGACTATATTTTATAGTTATTACATGGTGTATAGCTCAAAATGATATCCATGCAAGCTTTATGTATTTTCAATGAATAAAATTACAATAAAATAACAATTTATAGATGTTGAATTTTAAAGCCGTTGCAAGAGCCATTCTTTGGGAGGATGGTAAAGACTCTAGCTGAGATCTAGAGTCCCCAGTGTATTTCTGGGGATTTGGTCTAGGACCAAACAGTCAGTGTCATGGCAAAAGACCCTTGTAAGGGTCCCCAGTAGATGACTAGGGTTCTTGCTCTAAGACCAAGCAGTGAAAACCCTTGTGAGGGCCCACAGTAGATAACTAGGGTTCTTGGTATGGGACCAAACAATTAAAGTCCCTAGATATGCCTAGGCCCCTGGACATGTTCCAGAGTACCCATGTCTGGCACATGGGTTGATCCTTCGTCTTATACCTTGGTGGATAAGACCCCAGAGATGTTTTGGGGCCACCTGGTCTTTGATCAGGTGTTTGTTGGTATATGACCCTCTTTGAAAGTGGGCGTGACCACATGAAGGATGTATTCCATATGCAATGATGATAAAGTTACAAAAGTCACCTTGAGAATGAATGGACAATTATTGCCACCAAGTCACCCCTCCCAAACCCCTTTCACCATTGCTTGCATTTATTTAGGGTTTTGTTTTTTTGCTTTAGGGGTTAATGTGAAAATATTAATTAAATGTTTTAATTATAACATGTTTAATTAATATTTATATTAATTATAACATGTTTAATTAATATTTATATTAATTAAACATGTTATTTTTAATTATTATTTTTATTAACCTACCCTAGCCTAAAGTATAAATAGAGACCTACCCCTCTACCTTTATTACACTCTCATGTTATCTTCCAAAAGTGAGCAGATCTCTTATTATGTGTTGCAGCCCTCCCTTACAACAGTGGTTGAGCTCTTATGATAGTTTGGCCCTCCAGGTTCCAGCCCCAGGATTATTGTTGTCTACTTCTTGTTTGGGGATGATTCAAGGGTTATTGCAGCACTACTTTATGGTGTAGTTACTTGTGTGTTGAACACTGAAGCTGCCATCACCTTCCTCTAGCATGGATCTGATCCTTTCATTGTGTTGTGGCTTCTCTAGTATAGATCTGGATCAGTTCATTGAGCTGTGGCTTCTCTAGTGACCATTACATTGAGTTGTGGCCTCTCTAGAACAGATTTGGCCCCTACCTTTTGAGTCGCGGCCTCTCTTAGTTGTTTTATCTAAGACTGCCAGTACCCCTGCTATTTCTTCTTTAAATGGGGGTTTGAGTCCATGAAATTTTAGTGTGCATGAGGGTTTGTTTCCATAAATTTATGTGTGAGGTTTAAGGGTGTTTTTATCCTTGGTGGTAAGTCAGTCTGATCATTCTCTTGGCAAGATATCTTACCCTTGTGGTAGATCTATGATCCTAGACTTTTTCTGAGCATACTATCACTTATGTGTGACATGACTTCCTTCAGTAATAAGAGGTAAGACATAAAGGTATGTTACTTGCTCAAGGTCAAATTGGTTAGATACGTATGTTGTTCCTTATTTATGATGTTTATCTTTGTTAGATCTATTTATTCTTGTTAGATTTATATCAGATATATAGATAAAATTGGTTTTAGTTTTGATCTGTATAGATCTATTAATTAATTGTGTTCTTTAGTTTAGATCAGAAATAGTGTTTGTTTGATTAATCTAAATCTATTCCTATGATCTTGTTTTTTATTTTAGTTGAATCTAGTTACTGCCAGGTTAGATCTGAGTGTTGTACACACTCAGAATTTGTTTAAAGATTCAAATATAATAGTTGTTCTTTCTCTGATCTGATTTATTTTTTTCAGCAGTTCAGTATAGTATTGATTTATTGTTCTAATGTTTTTCTAGCTAACTGAAATTTGCAAAGACAGTATTTTTCTGCCCTACTTCTCTAATTCTAACATGGTATCAGAGCTTAGGGTGTGAAGAGAGCTCAAGGATATAATCTTGAGCCTGCACAGATCCACTTTGTAGGGTTGTTTTGCAGAGATTAGCGACATCTAAACTAATTCAGATCTCAGCATGGCCTCCACTTCAGTGAAAGTTGAAGACAGACTTATAGGGGCCTCCAACTTCAATGCTTGGAAATCCAGGATAGTAAACATTCTTGAAGAGAATGAACTAGAAGAGATGATTACAAAGGTTATTGAAGAACCCACTTCAAACACAGCCAAGGCAGCATACAGGAAAAAACAAGCCAAGGCTAAAAGAATCATTTTTTATTCTGTTAAGGACAACATGATGTCAATCATTGGTCACCTAAGGACTGCCAAAGAATATTTTAATGTTTTGGCAAACCTCTATGAAAAGAAGGCACCAACTCAGAAAAGAATATTGAAGAAACAGTTATGTGCTTTGAGAATGGGAAAAGATGATTCAGTTGCTACCTTCTTCTCCAAAATTGTTCAAACTAAAGATCAACTTATTGCAATTGGAGTACCTGTAGATAATGATGACCTTGTGCAAACTACTTTTGATGGACTTCCTGAGTCATGGGGAGTTTTTCTTGCATCTGTAAATGGAAGAGAAGTCCAGCCCAATTTTGACAGATTATGGAATTACTACTTAGAAGAAGAATGAAGACTTAAAAGAAAAAATGAGTCTTCACTTCTAAGAGATCATACTCTTTCAGCAAAAACCAAGAAATGGAAGAAGTTCCCTCAAGCTAAAGGCAAAGGTAAGAAACCTCAAGGTAAGCTATCTCACCTAAATCCTCATTTATCTAAAGTTAAATGTTTTAACTGCAATACGCTAGGCCATTATGCAAGAGACTGCAGGATTCCTCCATCTCAGCAGAAAAGAAGAGGAAGATTTCAAGCCTCAGTTGCCACTGAAGAGGCTAAACCTCAAGAGAAGCCTCAAAAAATAAAAACCAGGGCTGCCACCAAAGAGCAAGAACAACAAAGAGAATATTATCTTATCTCAACTCTTTTCGACACTATTACTAAGTCAGAGGAGATTTGGTTAATAGATAGCGATGCTTCCAGACACATGACAGGCTTCAAACAAAACCTTGCAAACTATCAAGACAAGAATTTCAAGGCAAAGGTGGAGCTAGGTGATGATGGCACCTATGACATAAAACGTTTAGGATCTACCTCTTTCCATTTTCAATCAAGTAATATCTTTCATATTAATGAGATTCTTTATGTCCCTGGTCTAAAGAAAAATCTAATCTTTGTTCCAGTTTTAGAAAGTAAAGGTTACTCAGTGGCTTTCTCCAAAGGGAAGACCCTGTTGTGGTCCTCAAATGAAGATGTAAGCACTGCAATAACTATTGGAACTTATGAGAGTGGACTTATTAAAATTTCAGATCAGATTGTTCAAGCTCTAGTTCACGAGACGGTAAATCCCTGCGAGCTTTGGCACAGAAGACTTGGACATCTCAACTACAACGCACTTCCAAGTTTGCAAAAGATGGTGACAGGTATGCCAGTGTTTTCTTTTGAGCATGATATTGTTTGTAAAGGTTGTTCACTTGGTAAGAATACAAAGAAACCCTATCCTCTCAGGAATAGAAAATCAAATGGCATTTTAGACCTAATTCATTCTGATCTTTGTGGGCCCATGACTGCCCCATCTATGAATGGTTGTATTTATTATATCATTTTCATTGATGATTGTTCTCGTAAAACCTAGATATATTTCTTAAAGACTAAAGATGAATCTTTCAGCGGATTTCAAGACTTCAAGAATCTTATTGAAAATCAAACAGGCAGACACGTCTAAGTTTTTAGAACAGATAATGGTAAAGAATTTGACTCCTTCAAATACGATGAACTCTGTGGAGCTTCTGGAATTAATAGGGAGCTAATTGTGTCGTACAACCCCCAGCAAAATGGGGTTGTTGAAAGAAAGAATAGAACTATCTGTGAAGCAGCCAAGGCCATGATGTATGACCAAAACTTACCTTTATTTTTTTGGGCCAAGGCTGTCAGTACTGCAATCTACATTCAAAATAGATGTCCACACAAAGCCCTAGAAGTGAAAACTCCTGAAGAAGTTTTCACCGGAACTGAGCCCTCAGTTGATCATTTGAGAATCTTTGGCAGTCCAATCTATATTCACATTCCAAAAGAGAAGAGGACTAAGCTAGAGCCCTCCAAAAAGAAAGGAACTTTTGTGGGATACAATGAAACCTCAAAAGCTTACAGGATTTATATCCCAGGTCAAAAGTTCATTGAAGTAAGCAGAAACGTGACTTTTCATGAAGAAGCAGCTTTTCGTCGAGCCAGAGAACTTCCATATGATTCAGAGGAGCAGGAAACTCCACCATTTGATTCTGCATATTCTCCTCTTCCAGATGAGCAGAGGGAGGAAACCTCAGAACTTCCAGAGGATCCCTCAAGGGATACTATTGAGTTTCCAATGGAGATACCTCATATTAAAAGGAAACCAACATGGTGTCGAGAAATATTGAAAGAAGCATAAAAGCATTCAGCTCCTAAGGGCACCTTCAGAGAAAGCAAGAAACTAGATAAGTACTCCAGTCTCATAGCTAATTTAAATATTGTAATTGATTCAGAACCTTCCACATTTGTAGAAGCCTCCAAACATCAAGTGTGGAAAGATGCTATGAATGAAGATTATGATTCTATTCTAAAGAATGATGTATGGACCGTAGTTCCTAGACCTCATGGCAAATCAGTAGTGACTTCAAAATGGATTTATAAGATAAAACATGCAGCAGATGGCAATATTGAGAAATACAAAGTGAGATTCGTGGGTCATGGTTTCTCTCAGAAAGAATGAATTGACTACGACGAGATTTTTGCTCCAGCTGCCAAGCATACTTCAATAAGAATTATTATCTCGCTTGCAGCAGTTTTTGGTTGGAAACTTCACCAAATGAACGTTAAGACTGTCTTTTTTAACGGTGAAGTTGAACAAGAAGTATACATCGAGCACCCTGAAGGTTTCGTGATACATGATGAAAGATCTCATGTGTGCAAACTCAAGAAAGCCATGTATAGGTTAAAACAAGCTCTGTGAGCTTGGTATGGTAGAATAGACAATTTTCTACAAAGTCTTGGATTCACTAAGAGTATAGCAGATCCAAATCTCTATATAAAGATTGTACAAAATCATCTAGTTATCATAGTCTTATACGTGGATGATTTGTTCCTCACTGGAGAGAAAAACTTGATAACTCGGACTAAGAGAGAGCTTTCTACAGAGTTTGAAATGAAAGACTTGGGGCTCATGCACTATTTTTTGGGCTTGGAGATTTGGCAGAAACCAGGAGAGATATTTCTCTCACGGGATAAATATGCAGTTGATRTGCTTCGCAGATTTGGCATGATGGACTGCAAGTCCATGACCACACCAATGATCTTTAATCTAAAGAAACTACAAGATCATGTCACAGGTTCAAATCGAGAAGATCCCATTTTATATCAACAAATCATTGGGTCTTTGATGTATCTCGTACATACGAGACCAGACATTTGTTATGCGGTAAATGCTCTCAGTCTATTCATGTGTGAACCGAAGCATATACATATGGTTGTTGTGAAGCATATTCTGAGATATGTTCAGGAAACTATAGCTTATGGTCTCAGATACACTTCCATTGGAGATGTAATGCTCCATGGTTTTACAGATTCAGATTGGATGGGCAGTACAGTGGATCGGAAGAGCACTTCCGGATATTGCTTCAGATTGAGTTCGGCAATGATTTCCTGGTCCAACGGAAAACAGGGCTCCATAGCCCAAAGCACTGCAAAAGCAGGATACATTGTTGCAAGTGCTGCTAGCAAAGAAGCAGTGTGGCTTAGGAAACTACTTTCAAACTTGTTCAGTTCAGAGCTTGAACCCACAGTGATTCACTGTAACAATCAGAGTTGTATAAAGCTCATCGAGAATCCAGTGTTTCACGACAGGTCAAAACACGTTGAGATGAGATACCACTATGTACGAAACATGGTCCAGAAGAATGTTCTCAGCATTCAGTATGTTCCAACAGCAGAACACTTGACATATATTTTCGCCAAGCCACTGTCTCTGACAAAGTTTGTTTACTTCAGTGACAAGCTTGGTGTAGCTGAGAATGCCTCTCTTGCTGAGAGGGAGTGTTGAATTTTAAAGCAGCTGCAAGAGCCATTCTCTGGGAGGATGGTAAAGACCCTAGCTGAGATCTAGGGCCCTCGGTGCACTCCTGGGGATTTGGTCTAGGACCAAATAGTCAGTACCATGGCAAAAGACCCTTGTAAGGGCCCCCAGTATATGACTGGGATTCTTGGTCTGGGACCACATAGTGAAGACCCTTGTGAGGGCCCCCGGTAGATAACTGAAGTTCTTGGTCTGGGATCAAGCAGTTAAAGTCCCTAGATATGTCTAGGGCCCCTAGACATATTCCAAAGTACCCATGTATGGGACATGGGTTGATCCTTGGTCTTGTATCTTGGTGGATAAGACCCCAGAGATGTTATAGGACCACCTGGTCTTTGATCAAGTGTTTGTTGGTATATGACCATCTTTGAAGGCGAGCATGACCACATAAAGGATGTATCCCATGTCCAGTGATAATAAAGTTAAAAAGGTCACCTTGAGAATGAATGAACAATTATTGCCACCAAGTCACCCCTCCTAAACCCCCTTCACCCTTGCTTGTGTTTATTTGGGGTTTTGTTTTTTTGCTTTAGGGGTTATAATGTGAAAATATTAATTAAATGTTTTAATTATAACATGTTTAATTAATATTTATATTAATTAAACATGTTATTTTTAACTATTATTTTTATTAACCTACCCTAGCCTAAAGTATAAATAGAGACCTACCCCTCTACCTTTATTACACTCTCATGTTATCTTCCAAAAGTGAGTGGATCTCCTATTGTGTGTTGCAACCCTCCCCTGCAACAGTTCGACCCTCCAAGTTTCAGCGCCAGGATTATTGTTGTCTACTTCTTGTTTGGGGATGATTCAAGGGTTATTGCAAGACTGCTTTGTGGTGTAGTTACCTGTGTGTTGAAGACTGAAGCTACCGTCACCTTCCTCTAGCACAGATCTGATCCTTTCATTGTGTAGTGGCTTCTCCAGTATAGATCTGGACCAATTCATTGAGCCATGGCTTCTCTAGTGACCATTACATTGAGTCGTGGCCTCTCGAGAACAGATCTAGCCCTTACCTTTTGAGCCGTGGCCTCTCTTAGTTGTTTTATCTAAGACTGTCATTACCCCTGTTATCTCTTCTTTAAATGGGGGTTTGAGTCCATGAAATTTCAGTGTGCATGAGGGTTTGTTTCCAAAAATTTATGTGTGAGGTTTAAGGGTGTTTTTCTCCTTGGTAGCAAGCCAATCTGATCATTCTCTTGGCAAGAGCTCTTACCCTTGTGGTAGATCTACGATCCTAGACTTTTTCTAAGCATACTATTCAGTGGCACTCCACCACTTATGTGTGACATGACTTCCTTCAATAATCAGAGGTAAGACATAAAGGTATGTTACTTGTTCAAGGTCAAATTGGTTAGATCTGTATGTTGTTCCTTATTTCTGATGTTTATCTTTGTTAGATCTGTTTATTCTTGTTAGATTTATATCAGATCTATAGATCAGATTGGTTTTAGTTTTGATTTGTATAAATCTATATCAGATCTATTAATTAATTATGTTCTTTAGTTTAGATCAGAAATAGTGTTTGTTTGATTAATCTAGATCTATTCCTATGATCTTGTTTTTTATTTTAGTTGAATCTAGTTACTGCCAGGTTAGATCCGAGTGTTGTACACACTCAGAATTTGTTTAAAGATTCAAATCTAATAGTTGTTCTTTTTCTGATCTGATTTATTTTGTTCAGCAGTTCAATATAGTATTGATTTACTGTTCTAATGTTTTTTTAGCTAACTGAAATTTACAAAAACAGTATTTTTCTGCCCTACTTCCCTAATTCTAACCATAAATATTTAAATTGAAGTGTTTTCAATGATAATAATTAAATTGAAATATAAAATTATAATTTTTTTAATTTTTATAAATAAACTATAAATTATGTTAGTAACATAATCAAACCACATTAAGTTCGTAAGTTATTTTAGATAATTTTTCTTAAATATTAGTGGTAAGTCAATTAAGATTTGTGGATAATAGTTAATGATAACTATTTTTATTATCAATTGACAACTTAATTATAATAGATTTTGTTACCTTTCAAAAAGAAAAAGAAAAAACACCAAACCCTAACTTATAAATATTTTACATTCTCATAAATAAAGTATATTAATAATGATAATGATATTAATAATCTAATTTTAAGGTCACAGCCAATCCAGACACCAAACTGGTATATGAAACCCCCTTTTGTGGGACAAGGGACCCCCTCTGCACAGTAATTTGAGTGCACATTGATTTGACTACTAAAATTTATAGAGATCCATATAGCTTACCTCTCTCTGAATTTGAACCTGCTACTTTTTAGGAAGAAACACATATTCTTAATCATTAATAAAATAATCTAATCATATTTTACAATTTAAACTACATTATAATAACAATTTATAAATGTGTTACATTCACCTAAATAAACCAAAACAACCATGTTAAAAATGATATTGGAATAACCACACCAGAATTTATAAATAAACCATGTTAAACATGGTTGTGGAATAACCAAATCACAATTTATAGATATTTCACATTCACGTGGATAAACCAAGTTAATAGAATAATCAAACCACAATTTACTGGACCTGGAATTTTCCTGGACACCCATACTCTCACCGTAAAGCCATGAGTACAAATCTGTACATATTTCCAGTGCCACGTGCCATGTCCCAAATCAACCTCTCCTTAGAGATTATTGTCTCCTTTTGAGACAAATTTGTCGGAAAGCACTCCCGACTGCTGTTCTTCTTCAATAATCGTGAAGGTTGGTGAATGTTTAATTGTTCCAACCTTGTTAGAAACTTGTACGGCCAAACCAAGACAGAAAAATGACAAAAATAAACAACAAAACAAAAAAAAAAAAACATAAACTGTATAAAAGAGCAGACGTTTGGATAGTTTTAATAGTGGGGTAGGATGCTTTTGAAAAAAAGGTGCATCAGATATGGGAGCTTAGATCTCAAGGGAAATAACCCAAACATATACATTAATGGAAATTCAACAAATTATCATGAAATTTTTTCCATCTACATAGATTTGCATGTAAGAATGAGAGTGCTAAATCTGAATGAGATCATATCAAAAATGGCATGGATTTCACAGGCAAAACATACATTATAAAAGCATCTATTTACAGAAGAGTAACTAACCTTGCGCATTATATTCTGATGCAAAGACTAATTAGTTCACCCACTGTGAAAACAGATACAGGTAATTTGAATGGGATGAAAAACAGTTGAACAAAGAGTGATAATATGGGGGTTGAGAGGGAAAAGCCCAAACAAGAAAAGAGAAGTTGCATAATTACATGCACGAAATAGGACCCAACCACCCCTAATGATGAATAAAAGTTTTGAAGGACCAAGGCATTTCATGTGGCCCAGCAGGGTTCTAATCCCCTGAAGCCATATGCATTGCATCTAAGATAGGCATAAACTGGAGGTCTTGCAACCCCAATATTTCTATACAATGCACATAAAATCTCTTCATCGATTTCAAAGTTGCAATTACACTTCACAGGACATTAAGGCAAGCTTGACAAACTTGAAACTTTGGAAACAATATGGACAATCCACAGCTTGACAAACTTGAAGCTTTGAAGGCATTGTATGGATACTCGAAAATTCCCAAAACAAATGGGTGAGAAGCAACGGGAAAAGCCTTAAAGAAATCATATTCCTGCATATTTGCAATATCATTTCTAAACTCTCCCAATGCAATATACGCTAAAACTAGAAGTTTGAATGCTGTAGAAATATAAAATAACTATATACTAGATTGACAATATTATTGTAACTTGAAATAGTAAGTGTGAGTCAAACCTTCTTAATAAGAATAACTAAAATTATCCATGTAGAATTCACTTCAAAAGCTTATTGAAGTGACATGGCAAAAGGACTCATTAAAAGAGCCATTACTTAACAATAACTTTAATTTAAAATCATGTCAGTTAAAGATTTGGGGACCCTAAAATAGTGCCCAATGCGTGTGCATAAAGCATTCATTGGCCGTCCTCCACCTTTCAGCATCACCTGTAGTCAAGCCATTGTCCTGTATTAAAAGAATGGTCAACGATGAGAGCTCTAATATTCAGCACTGTGCCACTTAATCACAAGAAGAGCTCCTGCAACAACATCCATACCCTGAAGGAAATGCCAAAGAATATTGCCAATTTGACCTCCTACTCCACTGCACTTGTAAAAGAAATATGTACAAGGACTCGACCCCTACAACCACTGGACATGAAGAATTGAAAGCACAGTTGCTTACAGATTCACCCAAATAGTACAATGGCCATTGCCACAAAATTGGACAAGAAATGGCTACAGAGTAATTACGAATGGCGGCATGTCTTTACGAGGCCCTGCTACAGAACGATATACATAAAGTTTCTCCACAAGATGCTCATCATATCCATTTTCTCTGATTATTTCCACATTCAGCAAGGGCATTTTTTTTGCTAGCTCCATGCAACCCTGTATACTGACTTTGCAATCAGACATCCATAAAAAACGCATATGCTCATAATGATGTAAACCAGACAAAAGGGCAGTATCTCCAAAAGGGCTGTCCCTTATCTCAAGCTTTCTAAGACTTCTGCATCCATCGAGAACATGCTTCATGCCTAAGTCATTCTCCCCAGCAAATGCCACTGATAAGGTCTCTAATGATTTTCCATATGTCCCAATGTATTTAAATGCTTCATTGGTCAGAAGGCCAGACACTGCCAACCTTGTCAGTTTTTTGCAGTTCATTACAATGGCACCAAATCCTTCATCCATTGGTTTACCAGTAATATGATCAGGTTTGTGCCGACCCATGATACAGAGCCGAAAGCTGGCAAGTTTTTGACAGTTTTTTGACATGGTCACGACTGCTGCATTTGTCATACGCTGACAAAAGTAAAGTATCGACTGGAGATTTGGACATCCTTCTGAAATGGCGATCAGCCCCTCATCAGATACACAACCATCCCCATCCTCTCTTGCATCGATGGGAAAAACTCGGAGATCTCTCAAGTCCTTACAGGTTGCAGCAGCAGCCCTTAGACCTGCATCTTCCACTGAGTCTAAAACCTGCACAAGGATTTTGTTCTTTCATAAGGAAACATTCCATCGTATGAGTAATAAAATAAACCAAATAGCAGAGTATAATGCTAAAATGTTCCTTACCAAGCTAAAATGTTCCCTACCAAGATGAATCATTCCCATAGTGACCACATATGACCATGATTCAAAATAATTGAAACGACTCAAAAACTGTAAAGCCTAGACCAGGTTTGTTGAAATCACTGTTCTAAATAGATAGTCATTGAGTCAGAAGATGTCACCATCTGGAAGAGTAGCCTTAAACCAATAATAGCTTTGAATGGCTCCTAATAAACAGATAACATGGAAGCTTAAAAAATCTGTGACAATTCTCTAAAGTTGATAATTACTTTAGTATTTGTATCAAATTACATTTCAAACCTGCAAACATTTACTGCAGGCATAATTACCAGTTTCGAAAAGATCGGTAGGCTCAGGAGGGGGGAGGTTTGGAAAAGTTTGAAATGGACATGATAAAAGTTTGGAAATATGGAACATATAAAATTATGCCTGAAATTAGACATATTACTCAGAAATTCAAAAAATAACAGGAAAATACATGAACACAAAAAAATAAGAGATCTCAATTTTCCTCATATAAAGTGTTTTGAGTTTATAAAGTGACGGAATAAGATGGGGGGAGGCAACTAGGCTCTAAAGTAGTTATTTCTTTTGTTTATCAATTCAGTTTTTTGGTTTTATTTTTCTTGTGTTTTTCTTAAAGAAAATTTAGGAGGTTTGGTCTGGACCAGTTCGTCCAATCTGAAAGGTTTAGGGTCCAGTTGTGCCTGAGCCAGGTCCTGCCAAACCTGGTAACTTTGGCTGCAGGCCACTTCCCACAGCCAGTTTGGTCTAGCCTTGTTTAGTCTTACAAGTTTAATGAAGTTAGAACTAAAGCAAGATTAGCTTCCTACAGCAACGGTTCTATCCATACGTAGATGCAGTCGAAGAAGTCAATAGATGGTAAAGGAGCTTGATAGAAACTGAAGAAAGATTGACTTTATTTACAATTTAGCTCTTAATTGTAGTAAAATCCATAAATTCATCAGTTAGATGACAGAATGAAATATGTTGACTGGACTTGATTTAACTACCTATCGAAGCAACCCCAAGTCTAATTCCATAATTGTCACTTTTTAGATGTGTTTTAAAAGATCCAATATTTGCCCCAACTCCCTGCTATACCAATAACAGCATAACTGAAGTGCAGCTCCATTAAACATAATAGATTGTTAGCAGATACTCGGGAACAACTTCCTGAAATCCTGACAGAGACAGAAATGACTTGGGATTGTGAAAGGCGATATAAGATTTAAAAATCTCTGACAATTCTTGCTTAAAATTGATAATTCTTCTAGCATTTATATCACAATTACATTTCAAACCTTCAAACCTTTGCTGCAGGCATAGTTACCAGGTTCAAAAATTTTGGTAGGTTCATGAGGGGGTTGGAAATGTTTGAGATTTCAAAAAAAGTTTGAAAGGTTAGGGGAAAAGTCCAGAAATATAAAACATATAAAATTATACATATTACTCCGAAATTCAAACAGTCGCGGGAAAATAAGTAAGCACACAAAAGAAAAAATCCAAAAAGGAGATATTTCATCATATAAAGTGTTTTTAGCTTATAAAGTGGAGGAATATGACATGAGGGGGCAGCCGGGCTCTAACGTAGCTTTTTCTTTTGTTTATCAATTGAAATCTTTCATTTTCTTCCTTATGTTTTTCTTAAGGAAACGTTCAGAAGTTTGGTCTGGACAAGTTCGGCCACTCTGAAAGGTTCGGGGTCCAGCCGAACTTGAACTTGAGACAGGTACGGCAGATTCTGGTAACTATGGCTGCAGGCCACTTCCAAAGCCAGTTTGGTCTGGATTTGTTTAGTCGTACAAATTTACTGAAGTTAAAACTAGAACTAATGCAAGATTAGCTTCCTACGGTGACAGCTCCATCCATATGTAGATGCAATCAAAGATGTCGAAATGGTAAAGGGGTTGGAGAGCAACTTGAAGAACAGTTACTTTATTTACAATTTAGCTATTAATTGTAGTAAAATCCATATATTCATCAGTTAGAGGACAGACAGAATGAAATATGTTGACTGGACTTAACTTAACTACCTGCGGAAGCAACCCTAAGTCTAATTACATATTTATCTCATCTTTAGTTGTGTTTTGAAAGATAAGTATTTGCTTTTATCTGGATACTCCATAGTAATGGGCAGGGAAGATAACAAACCCAAAGACGCTGCAATTTTGGACAATTGCAAACAATCTGCTCCAACTCCCTGCTACCAATAGCAGCATAACTGAAGTTCAGCTCCATTAAGTTATTGCAAGCAGAATAGATTGTTGGCAGATACTCAGGAACAACTTCCCGAAATCCTGACAAACACTGAAGTGACTTGCAATTGTTGAAGGCAACCTGAAGAACTGTTGCTTGTTCTGGTATAAAATTATAGGAGAAACAGCCTGTTCCTAAATGTGTAAGTTGTGGGGCTCTCAACATAAGTCGATGCAGCTGTACTATAGAAATAGCCCTATTCAGCCTTAGTTCTTTTAGAGACCAGCATCGTGCCACCAATTTTTCAAGTGCATCAATATTTATTGGGCCGTCCAAACATTCAAAACTAAGGCATTCTAAAGTGGTAGTTGTTTCTGGAAAGCAGCTCAACCAATCAACTCCATTATCGATGATATCATCTTCATTCAGATCAAGTCGTCTTAATTGTCTGCAAAAACAAACCTCATCAATTAGAAATTTTGTGCTTGAAAGGTTGTCAATGATGTATCATTTGAAACAAAAGTTACTTCATTAGAATCAAAAAGTTAAGCCTATTTACCTATAAAGTTGCCTCACTAAATAACTCTTTAAATAAATATAAAGAAAAAGAAAAGCTAAAAACATCCAAAGCAGATGCCAAAATAAGATTCATTTTTCACTCATTTTTGAGTAAAAGAGAAAGGAAACTATCCAGGTTTAGAAATAATTCTAGTCTGGATTATACACTTATTATCATTTTGACAGAAAATAGAATCTCTACCACAATTCCAAAAAATTATCAACGGAAACTTAGGTAGTACAAAATTGAGATTAGTGAAAGCTTATATGCCCAAAATTCAAATAAAGGAAAAGACTAGGATACTACTGCATGCCATAAAAGGAAGAAAAGATTCGCTGCAGACTAGAGGCTGAGTTTGTATTGCATCAGATCTGTGATGCAATTGAGAATACGGCCATTCAATAACTGGAAGGTAATACTACTTTCTCTATTGACTAGATGAAAGGTGCAACTTCTTCCTCCGTATATTCTTCATTATTTGAAATTGACCCTAAGCATGTTTCAAGATGCTATTCTGAGTCATTCTTGTCTGCCCCTTATTAATTACAGCTATTACTATTTATCCCAGGAAAGTGATTCTGCAAGGTTATACTAGCCATGGAGTTTTACCTTCCAAAGCACTTGGGAGAATGATCAAGTAAACATGCCGGTTGAGATCCCCTTGTTTGGTAAAAACTCTTTCAATTATGCAAAAGATGACCAGTATTCTTCTACAAAGGTGGTCACTTACACAGAGAATCGCCATTTTCCCTGCACTTTGGCCAACAAACACAGAATTTGTGTCTATGGGTCTTTCCTTACCTTATACAGAGCTCAGTCAGGTAAGACTATTCAAGAGTCAAGACTTCACCAGAGAGCAGAGCAGACCTTTCAAGAGCTTATGCAAATCTCTGTTAGGTAAACCTTTTGAAACCTAACCTGGGCAGACCTCACTCAGACAAGCCTTTTCAGAACCTTGCCCGGACAGACTTCAGTCAAATAAGACTCATAAGACCTTACCTAAACGAATGAAAATACTGTGGTTTCTCCAAATATTTCTAAAAACAAATCTCACCACAGAAATCTTATTAATCAGATAAGACTTTTTGCATATTCAGAGCTCAGCTAATAATACCTTTTAGGACCTTACCTACCAGAGCTTAGATAAGACCAGACCAGGATCTTACCTGACTAAACAGAGCTCAGATAAGACCTTTCAAGACTTTACTTGAAAGGTCTTACCTGAGCAGAGTTCTATTAAGTAAGACCTTTTAGGACCACAAAATCATCACATCAAACATACCTCTTTAAGGATTCTCTATAATATACATAAATTCCATGATTAAACCACAGTCCAGGCTGGCTATTCAAAGATTAGACATCATTCACACTCCTAGAGTACTCTGTTACTGTTCTATGCTCAGATAACATATCAGCTGACCAAAAGGGAGGAGCATGTTAACATAATTGAAATCAGAAAGAAGGGATGTGTCTACATTGCATGCCAATGACCATGATAATACCATCCTCCAAATTCCTTCCAGTATTACGCATGTAGGTACACTTTCAAAAGCAACACAGCCACAAGAAGCCCAGTTTGCTTCAGCATATTTTAATTTTCTCTGTGCTGAAACTCTTTTATAGAGGTATTGTACTTGAGAAAGTCTATTAAGCATGTCTGTATTGGGCATTAAGGAGCCTACCCTTTGCTTCTGAAGATCTCATGTAAATGTTTTTATTCATTTTTAAAGGCTAATAAGTAGAGATCAGATTGTTGACTCTTATAAGAATGGAGTTTCTAAAACTTGAAATGCATCCATCAGACCATGTTACCCGACTCGGCTCAGTGAAATACTCAGTGCAGGAAAAAATGCAAGAGTTCAACTTGGCTCAGGAAAATCTTGGCTAGTACAAAAAACAATTTCAAAATACCGTCAAACTTGGGAAAACTTGGGAAAAACTCATTGACCTGATGGGTTAAACCCAAGTTGGCAGGTTTGACTCACCGGGAATTCAAATTTGCTCATTTGGGTGCTGAGTCAGGTTTTACCCACGAGTCCAGTAACTATGCCTCAGACCCTGCCTTCCGCTCAATGATCTTGTCAAATCCATCATGCTGTATGGCTTATCAGGTAGTGAACTTGACCACTCTTATGATCACTGAAACCAATATAACAGCAAAAACCAACACTGAATAATGAGGAGCAATAAGCTTATAGTACCCCAGGCTACCTTTCTAGCGGATACTGTGTATCGCTAGAAGCTAAAGGCCATGTATAGACTATAAACATTTGGGTGCGTCATTCTCGAGAAACAAACCTGACATGTGCCTTCAAGATGGAGACTACCAGGCAAGGGTTACACCTGCTTTTATTTTCTCTCCCTTCATTGGGCCTATCTTTCCAGTTCCAGCACACCTTGACATCTGCTCTTTATATTTGTCATGGTTTTTGCTTCTGCATTTATTTTGTACTCTTGTTGGCTAGTTACTTAGTCCTTTTTCTGTTTCACACTTTCTTCTTTTGATAGAATAGCATTAGGAGATGCTTTCGCACTCCCACTCACTTGTATTTACTCATTTACTCTGGATGTGCTTTTGAGTAACCTAATTTTGTGGTCATTCATTGGACATTAATAAAATTATCGTATTTATCTTATTATCTACTAGAGAGAGTATTTGCAGATGGAAGTCCATGGCATTCATACCAAGCTCCTTAAATTTAAAGCTGTTGTCAGATTCATACCGTTGCATGGCTGAGGAGTGGGCACCAAACCTCTCTTTTAAACTAAGTCAACTCGTTTCTGTTCGTGTTCAAATTCGACAACAATGAAATTCAGAAAAAAAAATCTCAAGTGCAAAAAAATATGATAAAATTTGCCATTAAGGTTCACCCTGCTTGAATCTTGTAAAATGTCTACTTGTCATCTCTATCCAGAAGATTATGCAATTTTTGTGAGATACTGGCATAATCTGGACCTTGGCTTATAACGTTTTGTGTCCAAATCAGGCATATTGATATAACAAGGTTCAGATTACATTCCTTAGGTCAGGTCCTGGCAAAACGACGTCCAATCCTGAAATGGAAAATATAATCACCAGCCCTTAAAATTCAATCCTTTTCAATAAAAATAGGTTAACCTTGTGACTATGCTTTTAAGAGCCGTGTATATTATCATCGAGTAGAAACTCGTGTTGTCCAGACAGACAAGCAAGTGCACAATAAACCAAGCTGTTGTTCAGCTATTACAACTGAAGGCCATGTGCAGAGTTCAGACAGACATTGAACCTATATAAGGTCATATGCATGAAAACATATATTTTGTCAAATTTATGTTACCAAACTCCTCACAAGATATTGCTCCTGAAGACAGAGATCCAATTCTGCAGCAAATACTCCTCTTCTCCAAAGTTACCATATAAATGAGTTTGGTAGCAGGTGCAGACGTAGATCAAGTCAAGGTGAGGCAAATCCTCAAAAGATTAATGCATCCTCCTGAGTTCTACCTTAATAGTCCCAGACTAGCTATCAAGGAGGGAAACAGGGCCTATGGTGACTACATTCAGATCACAGGTGCACACCCCTAGAGTTCTATCTTACATCATTTAAATCATTATCTACACAGCACAAATGGAACTAGTTATGCATCAACCAGTTCAGAGTTCAAAATTTGTTCTCGTTACATTAGGGGTAAGGCAGAGCCCCAAATGCATGGTCAGACATGTCTCTATGACCTACCCCACTGGCCAACACATTAAAATGTCTAGACACCACAGGAGATATCCAGAGGGTAGGCAGTTGACAGAGATCTTGCAGGATATTGCTTTATCTTTAGCACCTTGAGATATGGAAACTACTTGAAGTTGTCATGCACTAAGTTCTGTACTTGCCACTCAGATTTCCCGAATGGAGAGTGCCACCTTCAGGTACTCTTGCGTTAATCTTGTATCTATGATACAATCTGGAGATGTAGCACAACTTACTGATATACCCCTTCATCATGGCTTCCACTGGTTCCATTGACTTTCTGTTTGTGACCATCTTTTCTCCCTTTATCACACCAGATAATGTCCAGAGAGTAAAAACCAATGGAGAGGAGGTTCGACTTTAAAGTCACCCAAGAAATTCGAATTGGCCATTATAGCCATTTGGTTATAAAACAATGCACACATTTTGACAGGTAGGGAGTTAGCCGCTAATATTCTCTACACGTGGCCTCCAATTGCAAGCAATGCACGTATGGCTTGCATGTTCATCTGTATGGATAACGGTAAATGTCCTCATAAGGCAACTGCAGGGTAATTTCACTCCATGCACTCGGAGGCCACCAGATGAGTTAGACCTTAAACAAGAACATTCTGGGCACAAACCAGCAATTTTTATAGAAATGACTCAAGTATGAAATCTTTACTTCTCTATATACACATCAGGTTGCTTCTTCAAATAATACATTGAATGTTAATGTGTACAAAACTCGTGAAATAGCGGTGCAGGTGAAGTCTTCAGGCGAAAACTTCTTCCGGTCAAAGTCTTGGAGCTAGATACAATGCAGCGGCAATAAGTGCAGCGGCCATAAGCTTGACAGCCCAGAAAGGGAAAAAAGTTGGGCATATCCTTTAACGCGCTTCAATCAAACATGATATCATGCATAAGAACTAATGCTCCAGCCGAAGAGTCCAAACAACAAAGAAACAAAAGACAGTAAAAGTTGGGCAAGTTCAAGCATTTCAAGCTAATCAAATAATCAGATATCCCAAATGTTCCAACAGGACCTTGGTTCACTGGAGAGGTCGACAAGAGTGTTCAGCTGTTTAGGAGGCTCCTTTCTCACTGCGGTCTGCCCCGCAAGGTATAGCGTGGGTTTAGAAAGGATAGGACCCAGTACAAGTCCCGGGTGATTTTGGCAAAAGATATGCAGTAGTGATTGAAACGATGCATACTGGTTATATTAATCTTCTAATGATTATTTCTAGTATCATACACTCGTACCACTAGTCAAAGGCCATGAGATAAGATTCTGTACCTGCACTTGCTTGCAATCATACCAAGGCCCTTGGTGCTGAATCCATCACAGTAAAGTAGTACTAAGTCCTTGAAGTTTCGGAAAGAGTTAGCAAGCAGAGCCAGATCTTCGTCTGTAACAGTCATCCTCTTCAATGACAGCTTCTCCAGCCATGGATAGGCACGAGCCATGGCCGAAACCCATGGATGCAGATGGGCTCCCCATTTCGGAGGCACCAGATTGAAATCCGCAAATCTAGGTTTACCCTTCAATGTCACGGACTTTATCTTGCGGAACCTGTTAATCATAGTCTCAGGCGAAAGAGCATAACAGTTCCCTATAAAGACCTGGTGGCGAGTCCAAGCCTCTACTCTGTACCACGATTTGCAGACCAGAGAAACTGCATTTCTGTCCTTGTGGGCTGTCAGAAACACAAGCACATGCTCGAGAACTTCATCGGGGAAGGAGATTTCTATGGCTTCTGTGTCACTCTGGGATGAAAACTTGCACATGGAGTTCAGATCAAGGCTCATACACTCCTCCTCCTCCTCCTCAGGGTTTTCTGAATGGTCCTGTATCATTTGAGCCATCTGGGCACCCTTCTCATCGTCTGTAGTCATCGAATGACTGAAAAGCTAGAGCCAACCGCCATTTGCAAGAGCTACCCTCATTGTTTTCGCTGGTGGGTTTCCTTAGTATTGACTTTTAGTGCCATGGATGGCTTCTATCAGCATACCCATGTCAGTTTCCAGCTCAGTGAAGGTATGGAGATGAGATTTCACCAGACCCACATCAGTCCCAAGCTCTGTGACAGGCCTTTTAAAAGTATGGAAATGAGATTTCACCACACCCAAATCAGTTCCAAGCTCTGTGAATGGCCTTTAAAAGTATGGGGATGAGATTTCACCACACCCACATCAGTTATAGCTTTCTGAAGCCTTGGAAAGCGTGGAGATGAGATTCTGGGGCCGAATCTGATAGCATACTCAATAAGCAGTACCTACTGGACGGGTGGGGACAAGACCGGGCATGGTGGAGTCCATTATGAAGTTCTCAAGTACATTTCAACAAAGCTGAGTAGGAGTATGGTCAAGAAGAGCCTAGATCTCCTCAATCCTGCCAAGGATAACAACAGTACATGCAGTTGAGAGAGAGGAGCAAAGCCATGAAGCCATTCATGTGTAGGAGTGTAGTAGGCCTTCAATGAAGTTAAGAAGATGTTGAGAAATGCAGCAGAGGAGATTGCAGAAATCAAGGTGGGTGTTGCAGGTGCTGAGAAAGAGCAGAGAGCGAGAGTTGTATATTCTAAAAGATTGTGGTTGTCATATGAGGCGGTAATGATGCGGGGGATGAGACAAAAAACATGCAGTGCTCGGAAGGGGACAGGCAGGTCTTATGGGCGAGCTAGCAGACAAGAAAACAATAAAGAAAACATGGTCATGGTCTGGGATATTGGCTTTACAGCAGGCTCGGCAAGGCAAGATAAGGTAGATGGTCTGCTGGATATATTAACAAACATGGGGTGTCCTTATGGGTAAACACTGAGGACTGGACCGTGCATGTGGAAAAGACTAGTGGATTCTGGAGGGCATCCCAATGGGCATTTCGGTACATTCTATTATTGTATATCATATAATATGATGAGATAAAGAATCTTAACATGTAAGAGTCAAACGCGCTGTTTGGCTCATCCGGTCAATTAATCCTTCTCAAGGACTTATCATTAATTACAGTTTAGTCATCTATAATTTCACCATCAGCAATCCAAATTACCTTTTCATAAAGAATTGAACAACCCTGTTCAAAAGTTTGTTTCTCTGGTTCCCTCAAAGGCCTTAGGTCGGTCTATTTTACTGCTCGATTCAGTATCAATAGGACTGTGGTTTGTTACAAATATTGGGTTATATAAAGATCGCTTAAGCAAAATTATTGTACCATTTTTTAGCTTAAGACAAATGTGTTTATGTGTTTATAATTAAAAGAGGAAAAACTGTAAACCCACTTGATGAAATGAGTCGATCATAAAACACTTTTACATAAAAGTAGCTACGCAACTTTGTTGGAGTAAAAAGATTGTAGTTGGTACTAAGTAGTAGATTATTTAAAAACTGTTTCCAGCAAACATTATTTGGCAGTTTTTTACTCCAAGGTAAATGTGCTTCTAGTGAAGAAATTGTAAACTCAGTTAATAAAAGAAGTCGATCACAAAACGCCTTTAGATAAAAGTGGTTAAATAACAGAATGACAGTTTTTTGTTTTAAAGCAAAATGTGTTTCCAGAAAACACTGTAAACCCCAGGGAAACAACAAGGTGTTTCACTGTCCACTCATGACACAGATGACTCAAAACCAATCACGGTCAGAAAGGCAGCCCCCATATCCTTAACCGAAGTTTAAAACAAATATTAAATTGAAGGTCAAAATTTGTGAACAGTAAAAGCACATTAAATTGCACTCATATGCTGAGAGGACCTTCAACAGAAAAGATAATAAATAATAATCAAAGCCTAAAAGCAGCAAATTCCACCAACTCAAATGTGAGTTTACAGGGGTTAAAATTGTGGAAGGAAGGAATAAGAGAGATATAAATGTCCAAAAGTACAAAGTGAAGTTATGATGAAAAGACAAGTGAGCAGGGAGAGATGAGATGAGATGAAAGGAAAGGAACATCAAAGCAAAAGTGAGCAGGTTTTGGCCACAACTTTTAAACAAACACAATGAGAGGGGGTAGGGTATGGAGTATAGAAGGGATGATTGGACCAGATTAAAAAATAGAGCATCTATCATGTCCTCATCTTACATAAATTTTTGGTGGGCGTAGCCCTTGGAGATCTTATGAAAGTTTCATGAGAAGGGAATAATCGGAACCATGAACACCTCAGGCATATCAACTTTTCAATACGAGAAAAATGACGATCACATGGTATAAATGGTCACACAGACCACTTTAGAAGCTAATCCATCCATTGGTGAGGGTGCTTTCTTCAAAGGTGACTGTCAGACCCACCCACCCACCAACTGCCTGATATGTTTGTTGCAGGAAATTTGATTTGTTGCTTTCGTGAAGCTTTTGTTTTCTTCAAAGTCTGTCTGTGCTTCTTTAATTCGAATAAGATTGAAAGCGTCTTCTAAGTTATGAGTAACATGCAGAAAGCTTTTTCTAATGACCTTGCAGCATTTCTAAATCATTGTCTTCGGTTTGGCTTACAAGAGCCACAAGTTTGGCGGTGTGATTGGAGATGGTACAAGACAAAAGACGGTAAGAAAAACAAATTAGTCAATGGTCATGGATGCCTGTTCAGTGAGTTAGAATTTAACACTCCAATGAAGAAGATAAGAGGCTTAAATTTAAGGAAAAGACATGGTTTCATAGATTCTGATGGTATTTGGGAATTTTTTTTTTTTTAAGAAAAAAAATATGTGTGTTGCTTGGGACTTGATATATGGCAACTTTTTTGCAATTTAGACATTGAAATATTTAGGGGTTTTCATAACTAAAAAAACAAATGTGAAAAAAGTGTGAGTATTAAACATATCTTTCGGATAGGTAATTTTGTCAAATTTGTATGGTATTAGTTCTTCAAGTTTTGTAGTCAAGTGTTCTTATCTTCAATTTCTTAGAAGCCATTCTTTTTAGCATACATATTTTAATGGATCTCTTAATTTTATGTAGTGTGTTAAATGATTGAAGAGGATATCTTGTATTGTATTTGGAAAACAAGAAATAAATGTATCTGCATAAATGCACAATGGTTTTTTAATTGATGCATTTAAACTTGTAAATCTAAGTATTATCAAAGAAGGTGGAGATGGAGGTGGCGCATATTGACCAGTTGCTAGATTTTTGTGTCAAGCTGCCATGCATCATGAGTGGGATTCCCCCTTATGAGAACTTGTTGGCTCAATCTACACATTCTTGTGCTTCTATTCGTTATTGTACTCAGTGCAAAGCTAATCAAGCAATTCATTAATGTCAAGAGTGGCCTAGACATTGGTTGTTGCCTCAAGTTCCTTATGTTTCATAGATTGATAAAATTCCAAATATTCCTTTGGTCGTCTCTAAACTAGAATGGCATGTGGGCCTTGCATAAGGTAACAACGAGTGGGAACCAATTCTTATTGATCTAGACCCTCCTCCTATTATAGGCATTATCATAACCACTACATGATATGCCATTTTGTTTCGTTAAATGTTCTATGACATGCTAGCTTATGCAACCTTAATAACAACCTGACTTATTGATCCTGTGTGGCAATCTTTTTTATATGATGATAGGATGAGTAGTTATTGGTTCTATACTTACGACAATTGTTCATATAACCCTTTTTTATAAGATGCATATAATCTTTATTGTACACATTAATAGAAATTAATCATTCATCTCTCCCTCTCTCTCTCTCTCTCTCTCTCTCTCTCTCTCTCTCTCTCTCATATGGGAAAGATGCAAGGTTCAAATCTCTCTTCCATGTTAAAGTAGTGTTATATATGGGGCACTCAAATTGCCTTGTATTCGCTCCAGATACTAATAATTGTTGAATTGATTTCTACATTGTTCAAATGTCATTTCAACAATTGAGGTCAATTTGAAGATGCCATATTACTCTAAGATTGCAATTTACAAATATTGAGATTGTAGATTCCCATCAATTAGAGTTTTGCAACCAGATTCAAATTAGGTTCATGTCAAAAAATTTGTCCAAATGAGGAGTGAAATGAGTGTCATTTATCCCACACCTATTAAAGTGGATATTTTTACTATCTTAACAAAGAGTCAAAATGACAAAAAAAATTACACATACCAAAAAAATGTAGTGAAATTTCATGATATCATGACAATTTTAAGCAAAGGATATATGTTGATGCACACACTACTACATTGAAATGACTTGCTTGCACAATCATGATGTTAGGTTGACATTTAATGATGTTATATAGAATACAACATTTTACAAGGATGGGTCAATTGGGTCTAGCTCAAGTGGTAGAGAGAAGAAGTTGTTATCCTCCCCACATGGGTTCAAATCCTCCTCGTGACATGGTTATTCTTCGTAAGTTGATTATTGATTGGGGCTAGCAAGGTACCAATAATCTCATTCTCACCTACAAATTAGAGGGTGGTGTTACCCCTCATTTTGCATGAGGCCTACACTAGTGTATTTTTTCACTAGACTTGTGATTGTTATCACAAAAACAGGGTTAAAGGTTGATTGCCTAGGGTTCATGCTTTCACTTGATGAGATTAATAGTGATGTGGTCATGGATAACTAGATGATGGTAATGCTTTAGTTGTCTTGGTTATTGCTTTCCCTTCGTGCTAGTAGACTCAGTTGTGGAGCACTTATGATCATGTTGTTGTATGACTCCCTTGATGGAATGCCCTAGCACTTTTGGGCTAAGCTAACATTGTATTAGCATCTTCATCTTATTGGCTTCATGATGATGTAAAGCGATTGGTATTCTCCCCTTGCTATCACTTGATTTGACATTTTTCTTGGACTTAATATGGTCTTGCATGGTTTGATGTTCATG
The DNA here is from genome assembly GCA_032191745.1 of Picea mariana. Lineage (NCBI taxonomy): Eukaryota > Viridiplantae > Streptophyta > Pinopsida > Pinales > Pinaceae > Picea > Picea mariana. The sequence continues at coordinate 215,618 of JASDQU010243838.1, forward strand.
AGGTTAACACCCTTGTTCATATTGAGGGTTTGTAAGCATATTATGGTGGGTTATGGTATAGACTACACCCTAATGTGGAGTGCTCCCCTCTACTTATTTTTATGCATTATTACTTGGTGGAGGAGCCTACCATGGAGTGCCCTAGCCTCGTAGGATGATTTCACACTTGTCATACTCTTCTTTAACGATGTACCCCTTCTTGATGAATTGGTTGTTGATGTGGCTTACTCGACATATTTGGTTGATGGTGATACATGGCTTATTTAACTCATTCTTCCTTGGATCTAACACTTGCACACATGTTAAGGGATGGTCTTGTTTTATTGGTTAATGAGGGACCACCCCCTTTCTTCATGGATTTAGTTGAGCATTGATTCCATGTGTGTTCTTCATATACCTTGTTTCATGAATCCACTTGCTTTGCACTTGATTTGAGGAGGACATCCACCATTTGAGGCCACTTTGCACTCTTACATGCCTTACTAGTTGGATGTTATTCTTGGAGATCTCATAGTTGCCATATTTAGGGTTTTGACTTGTTTCAAGCCCTACTGGAAGATGACATCCACCTTGGAAGACTCTTCATTGCACATTCTTATATACCATTGATAAGGACATCCACCTTGGAGATGCCATATGTCCACTTGAGGAGGTTGCTTGCACTCATATCATTATTGTGGAGCACTCCACCTATTGAAACCTCTCTCCACACCTTTACACACATCTATTGGAGGATGTCTCACCTTAGAGACACAAATACTACCTCATGAGGATTGTTACTTGGTCTTTGCATGATTTGAGGATGTTTCATCTTGGAGAGCTACACGTCCCACATCGGAGGAGATCTAGGAGGTTTCGAACCATAGATCTAGGGTTCCATTGCATTTTTTGAGGATTATGGTATGGAGTRCTACAGTTGGAGGCCTTGAAGGCTAGACGTTGGAGCTTKGAATTGTTCTCATTCCCTTTTGATGGAGATGYCCTACCTTCATGGAGCATCTTTATTGGAGACTTGTACATGTGGCTTAACCACCACTTCTTATTTTATGTATTGTTGGTTAGTTGTTGGAGGATATTGTTTTTTTACTTCTCCCTTATGTTAGATCTAGGGCTTTGACCTTGGATATTATCTTTTTATTATACATGAAGATGGAGTTGAAACCTATATATGAGTTTGCTCTCTTCATTGTTTCTCGTGGTTGGATTGGTGAGGAGTCTCTCCTCTTTGAGCTTTGTTGAATATTTTTTTTTAGGCTTAATGGAAAGTTCAAGGTTTCTTGATTATTATATGTGAAGCTATATGTTGTTTCTAATTGTTGCTAGTGGATGCTAGGAGTGTTTTGCAAAGACCTTGTTATGAGAAGCCATAAAGAAGGGTTCATTTACCATATATAGAAGGGTTTTATGTGAGAGATCTTCTCCTCTTAATCCCCTTTGATGTCATATTTCTAAAGGTATTGTCTTGCATCTATCATCTCATTAAGAGTTCTTATTGGATCAATACTTCATTGTAGGACTCACTCTTATAACATTGTTTGAGTGTGGTGCCTTTAAAGACCCCTCCAAGTATACTTCTTCATCATTTAACAAGTTAAGGTGTATTTTGGCACGAGTAACAAATCTACGCATCTTAACCATTCACAAATTTCTCTCTTGGCTTGGCCTCTTGACTCCTTTGGCCTAGAATTGGATAGGCACTAGTCTCATATCTTCAATCACTCGTTTATTCTCATTATACTACAAAAGACACAAAAACATTGGTTTGCTAGAGTTATCTCTTCGCATCGCCTTTGAGTCTCATTGCTATAGTTTTAATAATCCTAATACCTAAGGATACCCCCTTGAGTTGGAAAAGAGTCAACCAAAAGTAAGAGAATGGATTGGTTAAGTGATGGTGGTGATCGTCCTAATAGTTACCCCTCTAAGTGGATAGTTACCCCTAAAGTTCCACCTTATGAAATAAAGCCAAAGCTTTTATCATTAAATGTGAGTTGGGGACATAACAAATAAAAGCTTAACAACATTTAAAAACAACCACACACCACAATAACATCAATAAATCATACCATTAACATCAAAATTATGATATGTAACACATAACACTATGTGTACAAATTCAACTTTCCAATTTGACAATTTTTATCCTCACCAACAATTTTGAAGCTTTGCTCATAAATAGTTAGTTGTCTTTCTAGGAATGTGCAATGTAGTGTTTGGAGTATAAAATAGGAATGTGCGATGTAGTGTTTGGAGTATAAAATATCTTGTTGGATCAATTATTGGTGGTCTACGTGAACCCTTAGTCGCCTAGGGTTTAGTGTATTCGGTGCGCCGAAATGCCTTCCTTGTTACCAGCTTTATCATGTCAAGTCACTTCCATGTAAGGAGGATGAAAATGATGGGTAAAGATTTTGGCAAATAAATTCATTTATCAAGAATCTTTGGGGCGGTAGTGCCGTGGTAATCTTATTACAAAAAGTTTTGTATTTCAATTTGAGTCCAATGGATTTTACAATACAGACATTTATATTCCATTAAGGATGTTTTGTTACGGACTTTAAACTTTGGACTAACCCCCCCATGGGAAGTACATCATTGTATTTTTTTGGGCTAGGTAAAACAATTCTATTTTACATATTAAATAATTTGACCTTTATAATTTAAAGCAAGAACCTTGGGTAAGATATTTAACTTTAAATCTTTTTTATTTATCTATTCAATAATTATCTAATAAATTCCAAAAGTTATATATTAATCTTGTTATTATTTTACAATATGTCAAAACTGACTATTTTTATTTTATTTTAAAGATAAGATAATAATTTTTTCTAGTATATTATTTGGAAATTATAGAGTTTTTAAAATATCAATTATATTTTAACAATCAATTTAGTTAAATGATTGGTTTCCTTTCTTTATTTAAATAAATCAACTCATAACACATTTTCATTTCTTCAAAGTAACATTAAATTAACTTATAACACATTTTTATTTATTTAAAAACTATGTGAAGAAAGTAACGATATAAAATTGATCTTTTAGTGATTACTTTATATTCATCTTAAACGTGGAGCTATCAAATACCTAGAGGGATTAAATTTCTTGAGGTGTAATTTTTTTAACATTTAACTCAATGTCATATATTAGTTCCTTCATATTAAATGATAACAAAATTACACCTTAAGAAATTTGATCTCTATTACTGCTTGAAAGCTTTGTGTCTAAAGTTGTCACGTACATATGTACTTATTTATTTATTTATTTTGTTGTTGTCACTTAAAGTTACAATACTTGACAACATCTCCTCCATACTAGACTGTAGAACACCTCACTAATCTTAATGCAATAAATGTCTACACCACACTCCTTGCTAATAAGGATGAAATAATTTCTAACAATTATAAGATAAAGGATCTCTAAAATCTTTGTTAATTCCACCCCTTAGTATTTAAAGTGAAGTCGTCATTTTTAATGGATTCATTACATTTTATGTGTTTCAACTTGAAAATTCTTCACCTT
>JASDQU010243839.1:33642-46425 GCA_032191745.1 Picea mariana
CGTCGAAGGGTTTTTATACAAAACATGTAAATATCATTACATAGGGATTGTTGTATGGATCTCATACCAAAAAAGAATTTGATATATCATATGGATCACACACCATAGCACTTATGGTTTTTCTCTTACGCCAGGAACATAACCTATACCTAACAATGCTAAACCCTACCCGACTAGTGACATGGCCGAACATTGAATAGGTTCAAACCCATTTTAATGGAGGATGTCAGATTGATCTCCAAGCATTTATTTATGGATATTTCATTAATGGGAGGCATGTATCGTGCCTCCCAAGCTTGACACTTAGGCATCCACGCCCAATGCGGGCTCGCCATCTCCAAATATTCACATGGAAATGGTATTGGGTGTAATCAACCACCATTACTCCTTTTTGAGTGGCCTTTGAGGTCACCATTGTTCATTTCTTTCCCTTTTGGCTGTGTATTCATGAAAACTACCTCTACGTTGTATGCGAATCGACCTCTCTTCTATAAAAATTTTCCCTACTCTGTGTATGGCCGACGACTTGGGAAAAATTGGCCCTGGTAAACAATGCAAGGAGGCGAACGACCCTCTCGTTCTTCTCTTCGCAAGGTGAGTAAAAGACTTTATTGCTTCATCCCTCTGCATCTCGTGAATGAATCTTTGTTTGGTGCAAAGTAGAAAATCAATTAGGTTTCATGAACATAATATCTGTTTATTTCGTTAATTTGAGGGTTTACAATGCATTACCATTGCACCTATATATACATTTTCTCCCAGGGCTACACTAGGTTTAATTTTTCGAGACTGGAGAGTTAGTGTAATACAAAAAAAAATTGTTTTGTGTAATTTCCTAGCTAGACCATTTTGAGGATTACCACAAAAAACTCGGCCTTCAAAGTAAACCAACTATTCATGAAAAATAATAAGGAGAAGAAGGACCCCTCACCTCATGCACCTGGGGTTGACGCTCTTCCACTGTCAAGAGGTTGATTCTAGAAATTTTTCGAGCTAGTAGGTTCATTTTATGGTCCATAAGTTTAATCCACATCTACAACTCATCGAGCTAGCAGGTTCATTTCATGGTCCATAAGTTTAATCTACATCTACAACTCGTCGAGTTGGGGCATAATTTCCTCTTTGTCATCTTTCCATTTAGCTAGATCTATCCCAATAATAGTTTCATTTTCCAATATATTTCTATGGTCTTCAGATAGTGGGACTCGTGAGAGAGGATTACCCCAGTGTTTGGGACCCAAGAATGAACGATTGCATGAAACTCTTCATCTCTGATGAAGTGTGTAAGGACATGAACATCAACTTCAATAAGGTTTATCTTGGCTTGAATTTGGGGAGGTTTGTTGGCATCATATGACTCTGTCGAGTTCTCAGCTACTGCAATAAGGATGGAATAGGATCATAGTCTTTGCTGACCATAGGAGCCTCCTCGAGATTGGCAGGAGAGATTACCTCTTTCCATGCAAGTCGCGAACAAGGGATTTTGAATATAATAGAAGGATGTTAGGAGGATAAGAGAAAAATATTTTAGGTGAGTATTATGTAGTGTTAAAGGAATGAGATTGGGCCAACCCCGATGGGGATATGGAGTAAGGAGACTAGCCATTGTGAGGGTAATCATGTCGAGGAGAGAATTATTATGGCCATAGTTATGATTATTCAAAGAGGTGATAATGGAGGCGATGATGAAACCAATGAGGTTGATACAAAGGACGATCTACACATGAGCATGTCGACTGAGAAGGATCTCCCAATGAGGAAGGATGATGTGCCCATTGAAGTTTGGAGGTTGGGTGGTATGTAGAGGAGGGTCAATCATTAATAACATCGACAGGATGGGTACAAGTGGGAGGAGAAGAACAGGTCGTGGTTGGGGGGAGGACGTGCATGAACTTGAATGGGCTGGTAGCCATGAGGTCGATCGTTTCCCTACCACCCGATACAGGGGATTATTTTTTATTTTTATGTAAATAAAAATTCTTACAAAAACTTCGTACAACCTTAATACATCATATACAACCTTAATCAATCACAAAACTTTGTAGTGTGAAATTCCTATCAAATTTATGATGAGAAAAGTTATTTCAAGATATAACAATATCAATTATTTAGAAATTAACTAAATCTAAAATATAAAGGTATAAATTAATTAATTATTATATTAATTAATCATATATATATATATATATATATATATATATGTATTATGTCATGATTAACTTTTCTTCTTTAGAATTTTTGTCTAAAGCATTTTGTTTTTAATATAATTCAATGTTGTCATTTTTATATAGTTTCAAATTATAGCTCATATTTTTTTTATTTTTTTTAGATATTTAAATTTATTTATTTATTGTATTATTGATTGATCAAATGAAAATGTTATTTGATGAGCCAACTAAAACCTTATCAAAACGTTATTGAGATAGTAATTTTTTTTTCAATATTTAAATTTATTTATTTATCACACTATATTGACTGATCCAATGAAAGAGTTATTTGATGAGCCTATTGATGTAGCCCCATAATATCCCTCAGGCTGTGTGACCTCCTAGTCAAGGATATTCAATTCTTCGAGCCAAATAGAATCTCTAAAACATTGATGGTCTCACTTTGTGATTAAACATAGGTGCTTTCGGTCTTTTGGTGGAGTTTCTATGACACTCCCAATCTCTCCCTTCATGTTGTTGAACTCTAAATTTTCAAGTGCTAGCTCATTTTCCATTACCCCCTTCCTAGATGTGACCTCAGGCTATGACCTCACGTAAGCACATGATTGTGGGTGTGACCAAGAGTGGTTTGATACCACACTTCTTTTCTCCCCGCAATTCACTACCAATAGCCACGTGTCCGTTTGGAAATATCTCGGTTTCGATTGTAGCCCACTGTCAAATTGTTAAAGTTTGAGCGATTTATGTCCCCGCAATTAAGTGTGGCCATTGATCTTCAGATATCGGTCTGTGCCTCTTGAACGATGGTTGAGACCTACCTCCTTTCCTTCCTTCTCTCTGTAGCACACTCTCCCAAATTTCCATGATCTATCAACATGTGTCCCTTTCAAATCAATGATCTTGATTTTCTTCGGCAATTTGGGCTTCAAGAATTTCAACTCCTACCTTCACAATCTATCGATGCCTGTCTCCCGAAGATCGATAGATATGATTAGCTTCAGCTCTTAGGGTCTCGGGAGATTCAAAACCTCATAAATTTCTTCCTCTCAAATTACTTCCACTCAAAGTTAGTGATCTATCGACACATGTCTCCCACAGATTGATGGTTGTGCTTCACTTCAAGTCTTCAAGATTCAGAAGTTTCAACTCTTTCAAACTCACTTTCTCTCAGAGTGCATGAATTTCATCCATGTTTCCTTCTGAATTTCACGACTATGACTCACTTCGGGTCTTCACTCGAAGTCCACGTATTTCTGTCACGTGTTCTTCTAGATCAGACGACTATGATTCACTTTGGATCTTCAGGATTCGCTAGTTTAAGCTCCTGAACACTCACCTCTTGCCAGAGTGTTTTCACTTGAAGTCAACGATCTATCAATTCCCGCCTCCCATATATTGACGACTGTGAATCCCTTCGGTTCTTTGGTAATTTCACTTCCTCCTTGTCTACGAAATCTCCGAGGTGCTTTCGCTCAAGAGTTGTAGATATTACACCACCTATCCCTCTTGATGATGAACAGTCCATAATCACTTCAAGAGTTCCAGAATTTGGCAGCCCACTCTCTTGTATGCACCAACAGACTTAAAACTCCTGCACTTTTCCCAGATCCAACGATCTGGAATGATCCCGCTCCCTTCTCGATAGATCTTGACTGATAACTCGTGAAATCTTCATAGCTTCACTCCTTTGAATATTTCTCTTTGCTATCCCTTATGAGATTGATTCCTTTGATGATTTTGATTCTCCCACGCCCTCCTTTCATTTCTCGAATCTCGAAAAACTCATATAAAAGGATTTATTCAAAAGAAACTCTTCCCGCACTCCTTGCGCTTCTCTATCCTGGTTCTTCCACACTTAGTCTCTCCTTCATTCTCTTCACTCCTTGCACTTTGTCTAAGTTCCTATCGTTCCTTTATGAACTCCTCTGAGTCGATTCAAGACTCTATCTATGCACTCATTGCGTAAAAGATGCACTCCTTTCATACGAGTTCTCAAAAGAGAGACGATTGAAACTTATTCAGTTCGTCACAAATTCATATGATCAACCATAGACAATCATACATAACCAAAATTAACTAGAAAACATACAAAATATATCATTCACTCATCACACATCAAAATTGTCCAAGGAATTTGAAAAATTATGTCTGTTCTATTCATCCATAAAATAAATTACATAGTATTTCATTTCTTCACTACATCTTTCTTCTTTACCTATATGCTAAACTACTCTACCCTGCACTACTCTCTCTAATACAATACAAGAACAAATACATCTAAGGAGTGGCTCCTCGTGCTCTTCTTTGTCCTTTCTGCAACCTACCCTATCAGTTTCTAGCGGTTACCTACTTTGTCCCATTGCGATAACTATGAGTTATTACCCGATAAGGTCTTCCACTCTCTATCTAAAACTCCTTACAGTAGTACAAGACTTTACAAACAAGATATATTTAAACATGTTGTTTCCAAAATATCTCAACAACTCGTTTTGTTTACGAGTTAAATGTTGATTTGAAATTCTGTCATGTTGAGATGTCATATCCCTGCCTCCATGCTTGCTTCTTTGAATTTGAAGGCGATTCTCCTGCATCATACTCCTGTGGCTAAAATATTCATGGGATCCTATCCATGATCACCTGTACTATTTTTCCATGCATCAAAATATAAGTCTTAGTGACCCAACTTGAATCTTCTACTCGATGATCTTTCCACTTCACTAAGTATTTAGGATATTTCTTCCTCCTGGTCTTCTTTCCAACTCTTTGTTCTATGATTCTCTCCAGCTGAGGTTTTTATGCTATGTGAATTTTTTCTTCCCACTAAACTTCCTTTTGATCATATGATTCTCATGCATCATCTCTCTTGTAAGGATACATGTCTACAACATTGAATATCGGTGATATCCCATCATTGTCTGGTAATCCATTTGGATAAGAATTGGCTACAAATTTTATGAGAATCATTCATGGTCTTATCTTCTTCATATTCAACTTGTTATGTGTTTCCCTCAAAAACCTTTATTTTCTCAAATGAGCTAAAACATCATCTCTTATCTCGAATTGAACTTCTCTCCTCTTATGATCAACTATGTTCTTATATTCCAGGCTGGTGTCTTGTAGTTTCTCTCTGACTCTGCCATGGAGTTTTTGTGTTTCTGTTGCAAAATATTCTACGCCAACACTTCTGAATTCTTCTGGATTCAGATCTCTCAACTCCGAAATCCCTATTGGATGTATACCATACTCAATTTTGAATGGAATTTTTCGATTTCTCCTATTAACTAAATTGTTAAATGCAAATTTTGAATGTGCCATAATCTGATCCCATTGACGGCCTTGTTCAATGACTAAACTTCTTAACAAGTTTCCTAGACTCCTATTTACTACTTCAGTTTGTCCATCTGTCTGAGGGTGATATGTTGAAATAAACAACAAGTTTGTCCCTAGCATCTTCCATAGAGTTCTCCAAAAGTGTCCTACACATTTTGTGTCTTTGTTTGAGACTATGATGCTAGGAAATCCATGTAGTCTCACCATTTCTCTGAAAAACAAATTGACTATGTGTGTAGCATCTTTTTTTTCTGGCATGTTATGAAAAGTGCCATTTTTGAAAATATTTCCACCACAACAAATATGGAATCACTCCCTTTCTGGGTTCTAGGAAATCCCAATGAAAAATCCATACCGATTACATCCCATAGCCTTTCTGGAATTGGTAATGGTTGATACAAACCAATGTTCTGTTGTCTTCTTTTTGCATACTAGAAAAATATGCATTTGTTTACAAAAATTTTCACCTCTTCCCTCATGCTCAGCCAATACTATTAATTGCTTAGCTGTACATAGGTCTTATCATGACCAAAATGTCCAACTAAACCCCCACTATGTTTCTCTTTGAGTAGGTTATCTCTCATTGAGAATATTGGTATGCATAGTTGTCTCCCTTTGATCAATAATCCATCCTGGATTAAATATTTTGTCCATGGGCTTCTATCTCCCAACAAGGGATACTTACATGCCTCATAACCTTCCTTAAAATCTGGATCTTCTCGATACATTTCCTTGAGGTGTTCAAACCCTAAAATATCCACTTGGAATTTCTGTACAATTAAACTCCTCCTGCTCAAAGCATCTACAACTTTGTTATCAGTTCCAACAATATGTTTAATAACAAAAGTAGTATTCTTTATAAATTCTACCCATTTAGCATGTCTTTGATTCAACTTTTCTTTCCTAGTAATAAACTTAGAATCTTGAATATCATTGTACAAGACAAATTATTTAGGAATTAGATAGTGCCTCCACTTCTTTAAATCTTGAATCACTACATAAAATTCTTTGTCATATGTGGAATAATTATTGATGTCATTCATATTCTCACATAATTAAGAAACTGGCCTATTATCCTGACTCAAGAATGCTCCAATAGCTACTCCACTTGCATCAAATCTCACTTGAAATGTTTTTCCAAAATCTGGTAAAACCAGAATTGGTTGTTCTATGATCTTCTCTTTCAATACTTTGAAATTTTTTTCATATTCCATTTAAAAGACTTGTGTTTCCTATTCATAGTGTCAAGCATGGGTGTAGATATACCACTAGAATTTCTGATAAAATTTCTATAAAAAATTGCTAACCCATGAAAACTTCTTACCTCAAATATGATTCCCGGAGATGGCCATTCTTTGATTGCTCTCACATTTTTTGGATCCATCTTCAATTCATTTGAAGAGATCACAAAACCAAAGTATATGAATTATTTCTTCATAAAAGAGATTTTCTTCAGATTTATAAGCAATTTTTCTTGCTGCAACATTGTCATCACTGATGTCAAATATTTTAAGTGTTCTCCCTCTATCTAACTGAAGATTAATATGTCATCCAGATACACTATGACAAATTTTCTTCCCATCATGAATAAGTTTTATGTCAAATTTCCATGGTATCCCCAATAAAATATGACAGACATCCATAGGAATTATATCACATAATATTCCATCCCTATAAACTCCTATTTTAAATTCAGATTGGCATTGTTGACTTACCATTACTTGATGTCCCTTTTGCAAACATGATAACTTGTATGGGTTTTGATGTACAGTTGTCTTTAGCTCCAGTTTATCCACCATATCTGTGGATACTAGATTGTCAGTGCTCCCACTGTCTACGATCACCTTGCAAACTCTGTCTTTTGTCTTGCAAGTAGTTCTGAACAGACTTGTCCATTGAACTGGTTCCTCTACCTCCTTCTCTAGTTTAAGAATAACTTTCCTCACCAAGAGGTTCTTTCTTGCTTCTGCTGGTTCTGCTTCCACATGCTTCTGTGCTTCAGAAATGTATTCTTCTCCTCCTCTAGTATCTTTCTCCTTCTCTGGGCATTCCCAAGATATGTTCCTTGTCTTTCCATAGGCATAACATCTAATTTCACCTCCTATGGCTCTTCCTCTTCCTATAGGAAAATAGCTTCTTCCTCCATGTTGTCCTTCCTTAGAACTTCCACCTTTCTCTTCTTTCAAGCTTCATTCTTTGGTTTCTGGAACTTCTCTCTGCTAGTTCCCTTACCTCTGCTTGAATTCCCTCCTCTGTTTCGTTGGCCTTGTTTTCTGGCCAACTTCTCTTTGGATTTCAAGTATTCTTGATAATAATCCTCGACTTTACTAAAAAATGTCATGCTGATCTCCTCTTGTATTTCATATCTCAGACCATTGATATACCTGGATGTTTTTTCATCATCATTCTCTTTATGTCCAGCCCTAATGTTCAATTTGTAAAATTCCTTAGTGTATTGCTTCACTGATAAGATTTTTTGTCTCAGGTTCTAGAACCTCTTGAACAGATTGGTTTGAAAGTACTTTGGGATAAACATTTCTTTTAGCTTGGCTACCATCCTATCCTAGCTTTTAATTTTCTACTTGCCCTTGCATCTGCGATTGGCTAGCAGTTCATCCCACCATAGTGTTGTGTGACCCTTCAGTCTTGTCACTGTATGATTTACCATATTATCTTCTTTGATATCTTCATAATCAAAGTACTTTTCCATAGCACGTACCCAATCCAACAATTCTTCAACTTCTCAATTGCCTTCATACATTGGTACCTCTATTTTTTCTCTGGATCATATTCTTGAAACAAATTTCAATAAGAGGTGTTCTGCAAAATCCTCAGCTACATCTTCTTCAACCTCTATCTATTTTCTTTCAACTTCACTGATATCTCAAGTGTCTAGTGCTCTCCTCTATGCTATTTCCATGTCGTCTATTCTCATTCTGAGTCACCTCATTTCTTCTTCCATTTCTGGATTCGCTCTGTGTCTTTTGGGTGGCATGATTCCACTTCCTTTCCTTCTTATGTCTATAGATAGAATAAACTCTTGATACCACTGATGATATCAATTTATCTCCTTTATCCTTTGTTTTTTGTCTGCAAACAAATTCAATATCTCTGATAACACCTAATGCATCCCCCCTAATCTTCCTCGGGCTATGCGACCTCCTGGTCAAGGATCTTCAACTCTCCAAGCCACATCGACTCTTTGAAACATTGATGGTATCACTTTGTTATTAAACACACGCCCTTTCGGCCTTTTCGTGAAGTTCTATGACACCCACAATATCTCCCTTTGCATTATTGAACTATCAAGTTTCAGGTGCTAGCTCATTTTCCATTAGCCCCTTCCTAGATGGGACATGAGGCTATGACCTCATGTAAGAATAGCTTGACCAAGGTTAAAATATACCTCCAAAACTAAGCCACCGACTACACCACTTCCTAGCCCCTTGTTCATCCTTTTCAATCAAACACTTCCAACTTGTCTTCCTATAGTCATTTGGTTTTAAATATAAGCCTAGATACTTGAAACTTCTGGCATGTATTTTAGGAATTTCCTTTGCATTTTGGTAGTTGACATAGCCATCCATCCAATATTATCAATGATTGTGTGACCTTCCAAACACATAAAGCATGGATTAAGATTTGTAACAGTATAAGAAACACCCCAAATGGAGTTTGTATTCAAAAGTTGCATCCCTAGGAAGTTGAATTATCAACTAGCCTCCCTAGGGATGACATTATTTTTTCCACATCATTTCCTAGGATGTGGATTTTAGATATTTAGGGTTCTTTCATTGTGGGGAATTATACTTTACATTAAAAGGAAATGCTTTCCTCTTGTATTATTTTCTTGTGAATGGGCATAGCCAACACATCTAGAGATGAAATACCACCATTCTATCTCGTTTCTATTTCTTTGCATTTTAAAATTTATTTATATTCCATCATTTAATATAATTTGAGTTTTATTTTACTAATCTTTTTTCTATAATGTCTTGATATGTTTCGATTTATATATTTCCCTTAATTTCATTCTCTACATTATCGATATTAGTGGTATTAATGTAATATTTTTTGTTGTTGTTTCTTTGTGCATGTCCCCAATGAGGTCAAGTTCTAGGGAGATGGGTCTCAAACTAATTAGTATTGGAGAAGAACACTCTTGTTGGCCCAAGGATCCTCCCATGGAAAAATAAATGAGATATCATAGAGTACGACATCCTATCAATTTGTTTCTCAAGGAATCCCTTCTTGGCACACTTATACTGAGAGGGGGGGGTGTTAATTAATATAAGACTATTTTTCTTTTCTTACTGTAAAATACTTATTATTTTATTAGTTTTCCAACAATAATAACCTTACACAATCATACAATGCTCATTACACAAATATTTTAATGTGGAAACCCAAATGGGAGAAAACCACAAAGCTTATCCTTATAAAATCATGTATGCATCATCATATTGTTATTATATTTGCATGAAACGGCCTGCAGTAGACACCAATCTCCTCAACTGAGCACCAACTCAATAATTCCTCAAGGCACCAACCTATGGTTAAAATATTTGCATAAACCAATCTTTTAAGTTGAGCACCAAATCAACAATTTTTGTAGGCACCATCCCACAATTGTTATGTTTGTGGGAAGCAATACGCTCAATATTTAACTTTATGTGTTTTATGATTTTTATTATTTTATAAAAGCTTATAAAAATAAATATTTATAAAAACTAAACAAAAGTTAAAAGAAAAGTTAATGTGAACTTGTATGTATTAATTCTTGCATGACAAAGTTAACGAATGCGTAAAAGAAAAATAAGTTGGTAATATTTAACCAACTAATCAAAAGAAAGGAAATAAAGTTAAGCAATGAAACATAATTAAATGTTATATTAACATGTTAGGTTTGTAAATGAATTATATACAAATATAATTAAAGACAAAGAATAAACTTAAAAAGAAAAGTAAATGATTGTACAATGAATAAAATAAAGTTGATATTTCTCTCGGTTGTTCATTTGTTTTTCTTTAATATATATTGTTGTTAAAGAAATAAAAAGATAAACAAAGAAATATTGTAAATGTAATTAAGGCAAAGAATGTAGACCTCTGTGAAACTTGGAAGATTTATTTTATTTTTTTTTAAAAATCTTTTTGAAATAACAAGAAATAAAATAGAAACAATATCAACAAAGAATATATTTATTATTTAAACCCTCACACATTTCTCAGATTCTTCGATCTTTCATACCCCTCACTAAAACTCTAACTAGTCAAGATGGTTTCTTCATTCATACTAGAATATCCAAGAACAAGGAAAAATTGACAAAGAAGAGTCATGCTTGAACAATGATCAATAAGTCTTCAAGGTATTCATCCGCACATGAGAAAAACTTGTCAACCATGAGCACATAGACAAATTGTAGCAAACTCAAACAAATGCACAAGTTACCTCAATGAAGCCATCAACTTCCATTGCTAAGTCCTTGATACTCTGTGATCCACCCATGCTATCCACAACGAGTCAAATCCAAAGACAAATATGTAAGGATGAACAATGAAAAGACTAATAAATTACTCTATCATTCTCCTAGCATACCGCTCATGATTTCCTCCTCTTTGATTTAGTAAAATGAAATGAAGTTTCAACGAACGGAAACTTCTCCCATTTAATTAATTTTCCAAAATTGGCTTGGAAAACTTCTTTATCAATCTCTTATATGTGTTACTTTTCTCTGCTAAACTTGTAGCTCTCATGATTTCTTCTATAACAATTATTAGGTAAAATAATAAATAACTTCTCTGTTAGTTTTCTCTGCTAAACTTGTAGCTCTAGTGATTTCCCTTGTTTGCACACTTATACTGAGAGTGGGGGAGTTAATCAATATAGGACTATCTTTCTTTTCTTACTATACAATACTTATTATTTTATTACTTTTTCAGCAATAAGAAACTTACACAATCATACAATGCTCACTACACAAATATTTCAATGTGGAAACCCAAATGGGAGAAAACCACAAAGCTTATCCTTATAAAATCATGTACACATCAACATATTGTTAATATATTTGTAGGAACCGACCTGTAATAGACACTAATCTCCTCAAATGATCACCAACTCAACAATTCCTAAAGGAACCATCCTATAGTTAAAATATTTGCAGGAGCCAATCTCTTAAGTTGAGCACCAACTCAAAAATTTATGTAGGCACCAACCCACAATAGTTATGTTTGTGGGAAGAAACTTGCAGGAGACACCAACCTCCTTAGGCTGTAAACACCATCAAAGCATCTATTTGTTCCAAGCCTTCACCAATATAAATATTCTTCTCTGTCTTTGTTTTCATAACACTCTCTCCCAGTTCTCAATCTACATGAATTCAGATGTTAATTTGACCTTGCACCTCCCAACCACCCTTATACATTCACATCATCTTCTCTTTGATTCTCTAGCATCTTTTGACCTTTGAGCCTAAAAGATTCTCTTCAAAAATTCTCCTTCACCACTACACTTATAACCCACACACATCCACTTGAATCTCATTTGGGAATTGTGATTTATAGACTCCATGCTCTCATGGATTTTCCACATATCAAAAAAATATGTCCATGGAGTCAAATCTAGATCCTTTGTTTCTCCATTAAATCGGGCTGCAACACTCCTTCACATGTGACACAAAACCCTACTTTTTTCCCTACGATCTTTTCGCTCATCCCTTTGTACAAGAATTACTGCATAGCTACTATCAGATTGTCTTCTTGATTTAAATATCAGTCGTTGATATTGTTTCGTATTCATTAGCATACACAATATGGCTTCAATGGTCATCAACCATTCAATTAGTACCTGGACTAAATATCCACCATAGATCTAATATTTCTCCACCAAGACACGCAACATTATCTTGATGCACGACAATCATTCGATATGAATCTTCATTCGATTACAATGGTTTATTTGCGATCGTGTTACCCAGGACCATCAGGTCTATTGAGTCCCCGGGCTATCAGGATATCAGCCTATCGACCTCTTGTTGGACCTCAGAGTCCCTCGTGGTCTGAGTATATTTAGTGTAGGTATCACAGTCCACTCTAACTATCGCTTCTTCAAAAAATGAAAAAGATCTATTGGTGGTGCCAAATGAACGACTTATATTTGTAATGATGACCTAAAGGTATCCATTCCCAACTTGGCCCACTCTCATCCCACACAATCAAAAATTGACACATGTCATTACTTGGAATAGGATAGCTACCACACTAGCATCCTCATCACCTTGAC
>JASDQU010243839.1:60541-73847 GCA_032191745.1 Picea mariana
ATCTATGAGCAATAGGGTAGATATCATGTCTCCATAAAAACCTATGCAAAAGAAAGTCATGGATATCATGTGAGAACCATATTTAGGTATGATAACTATGCCATATAGTATCATACTCTTGATAAATAATCCTAATTATTTAAGTTGTTCTAGTAAATTCAAGAAACATTGTCAGGAACTTTTGAAAGTTCACAAAACTAAACGAGGTTGGTGTGTTATTCTTTGCATGCCACAATTGTATGGCCAATGTGAGGATGTGTTTAAGAGTAAGGTAATCTAGATTCTTTCTCGTCCCTTGGATTTGAAGCTACTCACTGTAGGTTAGTGGAACAAACTTGTAGAGACTATAAAATTGCATGAAACTTGTTGGAACCCATGGAAACTTGCTAGAACTTGCATAGAGCTCGTGATTTTGACCCCTAATAGATAAACACAGACCCAACATGAAAATCATTTGGAGAAAGGTCTTAGACAGGGTTTTGGAGGGGAAAAAAGACCTTGAACTCCTCTAATGAAACCCTAAAGGCATATAAATCATTTTCTCATTTATTCTTGAGTGATTGTGTTTCAATCTATAGTGTGACTGTGAAAAAGGAAAATTGTTTTAGTGGGGTTTGCTATAATACCTTCAATCTAATGCCTTGATATCTCCTAAAATACATTCACAATCTCATGATTCAAGATCAAATGAAGGAAACAAAATAAATGATACTCGAGATTGGAGACATTGTCTATTTTGAATTTATGATTATGTCATGATTTATGTAGTACAATAGTTGAATTGTTGAACTTGTTATTATTTGATGGATTCCAAGCTATTTATAATTTTGATTTATGGTTCATTTTTTGAACACATTTCAAGTGCCAAATTTTATATTATCATATTTGATGAGATGAATTGATGGATAAACTATTGTTTTATAGATTTATGGACAGAAATGTCATATTATTTTTTTTGCATAAAATTTCTTGTATTTTGAGATTTTTTTTAATTAAATTAAATTTTAATTTTCAATTTAGAGTTTTGTCAAGTCTTGTTGAGCCGTCAAGTTTTTCCTAGTCCCAAGCTGGCCAAGTTTTTGTTGAGTCTAAGTCTCACAACCTTGGTTTGAAGCAATGTTGTGAGACATATCGAAGGTCTATGAGTTTGTTGGGTCAACACTGAAATGAATAACTAGTGAAAACTTGTTGTGAAACTTTCCTATAAATGAAACTTTCCAAAACCTGTTGAACCCGACTCGAACTTGTTAGACTCGTTGAAACCTAAAAAAACTCGCCCATTAAGTAAAGGTGGATCCCACATGGAATTGACTTGGAGGAAAGGCCAAAATGTGTTTTTTGGAGGGAGAAATATGAGCAAGAAAACATCAAAGGAAACCCTAAAGGAATATAACCCAAAAACAAGATGCATTTCACTCATTTGGTCATTTTATCTTCATTGATTTGAGTTTTCAGTTGGACTGTGAACACTGGAAATTTTTTCAGCAGGTTGTGTTATTCTTGTTTGGGGTTCAGTTGGAGTCTTGATAACACTTGTATTTGTGGGATGGAGACCGAATAGGAGGTGGAGATCCAATATATCTACATGTTAGATATTCAATCTCAATTGCATTCTGATTTGGAAGAAAGTATTTCGATTTTCAGCAAAATTGATTTTGGATATTTCATCTTCATTTTTAATTCAGGGATCAACCTACAGTGATATACTCTTCTCTTCTTTTTATTGAATCTTGACTAACCATGGCTCCTAAGTCCAAAAGGTGGTTTGATAAAGCATGAGAACATGCCTTCAAACTTGAATTGAATGATGACAAGAAGCTCAAGTGCAAACACTATAACCACAGTATGAAAGGGGGGGCACAAACAACCTGAAACACCACCTAGAATGAATTCGTTGCAAAGATGTCATAGTCCCATGCAAGCTATTTGATTTGTGTTTAAGTTTTTGAGGCTAATTTTAAGTGCCATATTTTTTGTTATCATATTTGATGAGATGAATTGATGGAAAACCTATCGTTTTATAGATTTTAAGGATGGAAATGTCATTAATATTTTTTCTGCACAAAATTTTCTGTATTCTGAGTGTTGTTTCTATTTGAAGAGTTTTGAACTGATTTTTGTCGAGTTGCCAAGTTTTTCCATATCCCAAACTCGCTAAATTTTCGTCAATCCCAAGTATTACAACCTTGGTTTGATGTGAGTTTAAGTTGGGTGGTTGGTGTGCATTGTAGTCAAAGCATGGAAACAATATAATGGGCATGCCATATATTGGTCTTAGGGATAAAGAAATATTAGGAGCATAAATTACCACTCTCCAAAATGAATGAAATCATCTCCATACAAGCTTGGCTATTAAGCAAAGATCATTCATATTATAATCAGAATAAGATTTATTAAAAATGAAACCTTATTTTAGAGAAAAATGCACAATGACTTCAAGATGACCAAATAAAGAGGATGGCAACACTTTAACAAGATAATGCTTGTCAAGAAAAATATTGTTTGAAATAACAAGAAACTTGACAATTATAGAATTGATTTCAGTTTTTGTTGATTACACCATGTAAACCAATTGCCCTTAGTATATATATAGAAGGCAAATCCATGGGGTAAGTAAGAGTTATTGTCCAAATACTCAAAATAACACGCTCAATCAATATACACAGTGTATGCCAAATGTGAGTGTGGAGCACAACATCCTTATAGTTAGGAACAAATTCCTCCAAATAACCCAAGTACATCCATATATCCAAATCATATGTTCAAATGTTTCCCGATAATGACTATATTGATCTCTCTATATACATATTATCACTCATTGCACATGTGGCCCCTCTATTAGATTGCCCCCTATTTAATATACATTTAACACCATTACATATGCACTCAATCCAATTACATATACATTCAACCCCATATATACCCCCCATTGGGTCATAACATAAGTACCCCCATTAGAAAAACTATCCTAAAAGCTTTGTGGCTAAATCTTTTGCATGTGATGAAACCAAATAATCGAGTTACTTATATTTATGCTCTCATACAATATGATTATTCATCAATCCATATTTAGTTCTTTTCAGTGTCATTCTTTGATAGCTTCCTTTCCTTTTATTCCTTAAATATTTGATAATATATTGTCTCATAATTGTTCCTTGATGCCTTATTCCATTAATATCCTTGACTTTACCATCTTATTCCTTGGTAACATTGATGTGGCACCAAATCTCATGGAGTAAAAGAGTAAAATCTCTCTTTTACTCTTCTATCAAAAATAATTTTCATCTTATTTTGATATTCTTGGAATCTCTCATTCACTTTTTCTTTGGTCTGTTGCACCTTAATTATATGATAAACTCTTCTAATAAAATTATTAAGCTCTTCATTTTCATCTTGTATTAATATTAATATTAAAATGGTAATATTAAATCAAATAAATTTTTAATTTTTAATTTTTATTTTTAAATAAATCTTTTTCGTTGCAAGTGCGACGACAACTTAAATAGTTGCGATAGTTTTGCAATATAAACAACAAAGGTTGTCATCGCAAGTGCGACGACAACTTAAATAGCTATGACAGTTTTGCAATATAAACAACAAAAGTGGTCGTCGCACGTGAGACGACAACTTAAATAATTGCGACAGTTTTGCTATGTAAACAATGAAAAGTTGTCGTCGCAAGTGCAACGACAACTTAAATAGCTGCAACAGTTTGATATGTAAACAATGAAAAGGTGTTTTCGCCATTGCGATGACAACTTAAATAGATGCAACAGTTTTGCAATTTAAACAACAAAAAGTTTTCGTCGCAAGTGTGACGACAACTTAAATAGCTGCGACAGTTTTGTTATGTAAACAACGAAAGTTGTTGTCACAAAGTCGTCGCAATTGAGATGAAATGTTGGTTTCACATTTTTACCTAAATTATCATATTGGTGATGATATTTCTTTTTTGTCGCAATTGTGATAAGTTCCCTAGGGGCGTTGCTCTTGTGACGTTTAATCAATTTCATCGCAATTTCCACCTGACACAAAACGACGTTTCATAGAGTTTATATTCATCTCAAATTCCACGACATAACTTCACAAGAGTGTTGAAATAGCCATCGCAAAATGACCCAAATTTTCTAGTGTGCTCAAATAAGACAACCATTTTCCAGGTACAAAGATGTTTTCTATGGATATTATTTTTACTGCTCTAACATTGGCCACAAAGCTGTAAATTTTTCTTTAAGATTTAGACATGAGAAATCAAGAGAGCCAAGGAATAAATACCTGCCATAATAAAGAATCAGACAACCAAGTAACAAACAACCATAGACTGCAAATCATGTAATGGATGGGAAAAAGACGTAGATTAAGCATAAAAATCGTTATGATCCTTTATTCAATGAACTAGAATGTTACATCTGCCATAATTATGGACATAAAGCTGCAGACTGTCGCTTAAAGAACTATAAGCTAGATTCAAATCACAGAGTTGAAAACATCAAGGTTTGGAAGAAGAATGAAGATAACAAGTGTCGATTAGTGTTGTCAACTCAAAGACAAAAAGACCTCTGGTGTATTGACAACAGATGGTCCAGTCATATGACATGTGACAAAAGTAAGTTCCTATCACTCAAAGAAAATAAATCATGGAGTGTGACCTTTGGAAATGATGCTCTAGGAAAGATTAGAGGTAAAGGTCTAGTAAGATTAAGTAATGGAAGAAGAAAAGCTCAAGATGTACTATTTGTTGATGGTTTAAAGAATAATCTTCTTAGTGTCATTCAGATATGTGACAGAGGATGTGAAGTTACTTTCATTGCCAATAATTGTAAAATAAAGATAGTAAACACAAGAGAGATGATTGCAAAAGGGGTTATAACCAAAAACAATGTATATATTCTGAAGGAAGATAAGGAGAAATGTCATTTAAGAAAATTTGATGAAAGTTGGTTATGGCACAGAAGGCTTGGACATCTGAATTTTGATCATATTGTCAAACTGAATAATGAAGGTGTTGTGAAAGACCTTCCAAGAATATCTAAGATTAATAACTCTGTATGTGAATCTTGTCAAATGGGGAAGCTGATTCGTGCTCAATTCAAATAAAAGAGTTTCACATCTTCAGAGAAACCACTTAAAATTGTTCATATGGATCTGTGTGGACCATCGTGAAAGGAAGGTACTAGAGGAGAATGTTACTTTGTGCTGGTCATTGATGACTTCTCTAGACTTACGTGGGTTTCCTTTCTGAGAGAAAAATCTAATGCGTTTGAGAAGTTCAAAAAGTTTAAGGCATTAGCTGAGAATTAGACAGGAAGGAAGTTAAAGGTGATTCCCTCAGATAGGGGAGGAGAGTTTCTGTTAGGTGACTTCAAAGAATTCTGTGACAGAAATGGAATTAAAAGAGAATATACTATTCCAGGTACTCCTCAACAAAATGGATTTGTAGAACGTCGTAATAGATCAGTTCAGTGGATGGAAAGGGATATGATGAGTGAAAGGGACATTTCACAAACCTTTTGGGTGAAGGTTGTTCACATGACTATTCATATTCTAAACAAAGTGCATCTAAGGCCAAGGAGTGATAAAAATCCATGTGAGTTGTGGTTTGGTCGACCTACATCAATCAAGCATTTCAAAGTATTTGGAAGTAAATTCTACATCAAGAATAATGATGATCATTTGGGAAAATTTGACAGTATATATGATGAAGGTACATTCTTAGGATATGCAACGAACATTAAAGGATATAAATGCTTTAACAAAAGAATGCATAAATTAGTAGACTGTATTGATGTTCGAATTGATGAAGAATCTCCTGTAAAATATCAATAGAGAATAAGAACTAAGCCAGATGAAAAAGATGATGAGAATAATGAAAATAAAGAACAAAAAATCTCAGAGTCACAAAAGATGATGAATCAGGTGGAGAAGATACACCCAGACAAGAAGATTCAGGATAACAATCAACATCAAATCCTTCCTCCAGAATTACTCAAAAGAATCATCCTGAAAGTCAGATAATTGGTGACAAAGACAAAGGTGTACAAACGAGGAGAAGGATAATCAAAAACATCGAGAAATCACATATAACCTTCATATCCATGGTGGAACCTAAGAACTTTAATGAAGCCAGTGAATACATAAATTGTTTAAAATCAATGAATGAGGAAATAGACCAGATTGAAAAGAATGACACTTGGGAACTTGTTCCTAGGCCATCAAATAAAAATGTAATAGGATCAAAATGGGTCTACAAAAACAAGATGAATGAGAAAAGAAATATGGTAATAAATAAGGCTAGATTCGTCTACAAAGGATATGCTCAAATAGAAGGACTGGATTTTGATGAAACATTTGCGCCCGTAGCAAGATTAGAAGATATTAGAATGTTTCTTTCCTATGCTTGTCATAAACAGTTTAAAGTCTATAAAATGGATTTCAAGTCAGATTTTTTAAATGGAGATCTAAAAGAAGAAGTCTATATGGAACAACCAGAGGGTTTCCAACTGTCAGATAACCCTGACTTTGTATGCAAGTTGAAGAAAGAATTATATGGGTTGAGACAAGCTCCTCGTGCCTGGCATTACAGACTGGATAAGTATCTTCAATACAAAGGGTTCAAGAGAGGAACAATTGACAACAATCTATATATCAAAACAGAGGGTAATGATTTGCTCATTGTGTTGGTTTGTGCAGATGACATCATCTTCGGAAGCAATAATGCTTCATTGGTACAATGGTTTGCTTCTGCCATGCAGTCTGAATTTGAAATGTCTATGATAGGGGAACTGTCATTTTTTCTTAGTCAACAAATTACTCAGAGGTATGAAGGCATATTTCTTTCTTAGAAGAAATATCTAAGAGAAATGTTGAAAAGGTTTCAAATGGAAGATTCTACACCTATGAGCACACCTATGGTCACTGGATGAAATTTAAGCAAGGATGATGACTCACCTGATGTTGATCATAGTTCATATAGGTATATGATAGGTAGCCTATTGTACATCACAACATCCCGTCTAGACATAATGCTTGTAGGAATCACAGGAAGGTATCAGGCTGCACCTAAACAGAGTCGTTTGTTAGCTTTCAAAAGAATATTTAGATACTTGAAAGGAACAATGAAATATGGCCTATGGTATCCTAGGAATCATAATTTTCAACTATCAGTCTATTCATATGATGATTGGGCTAAATGTGTGGATGAACAGAAAAGAACGAGTGGAGGTGCATTCTTCTTAGGAGATTCTCTTGTAGCATGGTTGAGCAAGAAGCAAGGTTCCATTTCCTTATCGACTATATAAGTTGAATGCATTGCAGTTGCCACTTGCTATACCCAAGTATTATGGATGATTTGGACACTTGCAGACTTGGAGGTAAAGTATAATGCACCGATCCCAATTCATTGTGATAATACTAGTGTTGTTGGATAAATCGGTAATTGCGGACATACACTAATATTCCTAGATCCACCTAGATCTAGAACAAAATGAGACAGAACATGGTTATTTCCCTAGGCTCTAATCATCGAATATATCATCAAATAAAGGATGAGTGACATACCTTTGAATATCACTTCCTTATGTCTTTGTTGTTCCTTTTCCACTCCGGTGCTCTTGTGATATTGATCCTGCAGTGAGACACAAACCAACCAAAGTGAAAGTAGTAAAGTATATTCAATGACAACCTATGCATATTATCAAGGAATTATGCAATAAAATGAAGATAATTCTATGGGAAAGAAACATGCCACTGTATCATATTAATAATAGGAAGAGATATTACAACCGGATGCCTTGTTGTCGTAAGGTTCCTTCCAATGATTCTTTGTTTCCCACACACTTCTTTCTCCAAGGATTCTGAGACCATGGATATGATATCTACTCACAATCTATCTTGACAAAAAAATTATCAAAGCCAATCTAACCAAGCTAACAATCTCAAGCCAAATTCAACTAACTTTCTCCATGAGAGCTCCCCTCCTTTTATAAGTTGAAGAGGATAAGGTGAGGAGGTTAGGATGATCCCACTAAATTATGAAAGAGAGTAACATCCAAACCATTTAGAGGCCACCTCACCATAGAAGCTTCTCCTTCTAAAACCATTGAGAAAATGCTTATTTTTCCCACATACGAAGGCCACCGCGACCTAGCTATAGTGCAACCTGCGGAAACTCCACGCCCTAGCTATAGTGCAGCCTGCAGAAATCAGGCATTTTTGTACCTTAGCTATGGTGCAGCCCGTGGAAAACCTCCAAAATAGGGTTTTTACAGAGGAAAACACAACTTCTTCTCTTAGGGAAAGTTCTTATCCCTTCTTTATTTAGGAATTTAGGCCACAGACCCCTCTGAAGGAAACATATAGGTTTACATCATTAATGAACATAGGGGATGACGAAAATAATGTGTAACAACTAGTGCAATTAGTGTGTCAAAGAATCATGTATTTCACTCAGCATATACCCATCAAGTATCACTTCTTGAGGGAACATGTAACCAACATTGTTGTTTCTTTGCATTATATTCCATCCAAAGATCAGATTGTTGATATCTTCACTAAACCTCTTGAAAAAGCTCAGTTTGAGTATCTACACCAGAAGTTGGGTGTGCCCCTGTTATCAAGTTAAAATATTCTATCTGATCAGGGGGAGAGTGCTCCTAGTATCTCTGATTAGGGGGAGCATAGAGTCACTCTCTATTTTTCTTTGAAATTGATGTCAAAGGGGGAGAAAAAGGTGTTGTCTGTATGCTACAGTTGGAGGTCTAAGCAGAATAGTGCAACCTTTTAGGGTTTCCATCAATGCCAAAGGGGGAGATTGTTGGCATGTTTACAGGAAGAATGTGCTTGTCATTGATGGAAAGAATAACAATGAAAAAAACCTTGAGAGCGCATAAGACAAGAAATATCAAAAGAGATAGTGGTTTCCAAAAGTGCGGACGAGGTCCAAGAGACGGACTCGCAGGAGGAGAAAAGGTCAAGAACTGTGAACACTTAGAAAACCTTCTAAGTCGGAGAGATAAGAAGCTCGAGAGGAAGAGAGACAATGGTCATTACATAAATGATCCAAAGGACTAACAACTATCAGATTGAATTAATGGAAGGATAGGATAAGCGAGGCAAAACGATTGAGAATTCGATCATCCGAATTTTCGTCAGCCGTTAGATTGATTTAAGTGGAAGGACAAGATAAGAAAGGGTTGCGATCTAAGATCTCAATCACCCAAATTTTTGTCAGTCGTCATATCGAAATAAATGGAAGGATAGGATAGTAAAAGATGGAGAGCCATTGGATTTAAACTAAGGAAACGCTACATCGTAGATAGATCGAGTTGTTGATATAAGATCTTGATCAACGAACAACATTTGTTTTGGGTCTAAATATGTGAGGAGGTTACGCTATGGATAAATCACTTTGAGAGTTTCAGTTTGAGATTTGAAATCCCCAAATCTTGGAGAGCCAGAGAGACGAAGTAAATATCAATCGTTCTATCATCCGAAATAGATCTCAACCATCAGATCATCTAGAGTAAATCTCAAGCATTGGATCATCCGAAGTGGATCTAGGTCGTGTGATCCAGAAGAGACGTGGTGAAAATATGTGGAATTTGGGTAAAGACCTGAAGTAAGCCTCAACCGTCTGATTCATGGACATGTGGTAGATCGTGTCAGCAAGGACATGTGGCAGACCATTACAACAAGGAAATGTGGCAGACCACGTTAGAAAGGACATGTGGCATACCACATCAGTAAATGACATGTGGAAACCACTCGGCACGTTCCAAGTTAACAAGTGATGTGTGTAATGTTACGTCACTCTGGAAGATTTTCTTCGAGATTTTTACCACCAACAAATGACAAAATCTTCAATGTCCCGAAGTGCTTACAGACCAAAGTCGTGAAGGGTTGAAGTGTCAAAATCCCAAACAGCCGAAGCATCTGGGAGCCATTGATCCGCGAGAGGACATGTGTCACTAGATCACAAGCTCTGGGTAAAACACTCGGAGGGAATCCAAGAGAGGAGAAACTGAAATCTGAGAATTCCGAAGGGCGAAGTCCCAGAGTAGAGGATAGCTATTGGATTAAAGAGGACAAATGTCAGCAAATCTTCCATTTTGGAAGATATCCAGTCAGAAGAAACAAGAAGTTGAGATTTGAAATCTATGGAGTTAGGAGACCCGAAGGAGATCTCGACTTCAAGAGGGACACGTGTCAATTGATTTTCAACTCTATAATATTGACATACGAAGGAAAGCAGGGTTTGAGAGTTGTAACTCCCGAAGCCTAGATCATGAAATCAATTGTAGTCATTGATCTGAAAGGAAGCTACATGTCGACGGATTGTGGAGATCCGGGATCACACGTGGAAGGTGGAAAGGAAGGCATATAACAGTCGTTGATCAAGTAGCATCACCAAGGTATTGGAGATCAACAATCATGCTCAATTGCAGGGCCAAAAAGTGCTTGTGTCTTAATTTTTCTTGAGCGGGCCGCAATAAAAACCACAATATCGCCAAAGGCATACGTGGAGCTCTATAGTGAATTGCGGGGAAAAACGTGAGTTTCCCTCAAACCGATTTTGGTCATGCCAGCAATCGTGTGGTCACGTGAGATCATCGCCCAAGGTCATATTGAAATAAGGAGATAGCACTCACTAGACCGAGATTGCAAAGCGCTCGAAAGTTAGGCCTGTGGTCACATCCATGGTCACATCAACGAAGGTTAAGGGAGGAGCTAGCACATCACTAGGCTCCACTTCAGATATCAGGAGTTAGGAGAATCGATATGTCTCATACCAATATTATCGAAGTCGCAAGTCATGAAGCACCTGTTGGTTAGGCATATGGTCATCGTCGATGGTCACGTGAAGGAAGGAGCTTAGAAGCCAAAGAAGCCAAAAATGACTAGCTGTAATTGACAAAGAAGACGAAGAGTTGCGACTGCCAGAGAAGCCAAGGAATATTTGGATAATGACCACTGATGATGAACAGATTCAGAATAACCACCAGAGAAGATGAAGAGTTGTTTTGATGATCTGGCAGAGAACTAGGTGTGAGAAAGAAATGCAGAACAAAGAAGAGAGTGTGTTTTTTTTTTTTCATAGTGATGCATGTGGGTAGGAAAAAACACAGTGCATAACCTGAAGGGGAGATCCATGGCGCAGTGAAGAGAATGCAAAGGAAGCACAGAGCATAAAAGATAGAAGATAAGCTGAACAAGAGGTGGTTTTGAGCACATAAGGAAGAAGAGAAGAGCATAAAAGAAGAAAAATACAGAAGTAGAACATAGCATAGAAGTTGAAGAAGGCAGAGGAGACATGGAGCTGTAACAAACCATATCAAATACAAAGAAAGTAAGTAAAGTTTTCTAAGATTCAATCATAGTGGTAGGGTGGTTTTAGGGAGGATTTCATTCCTCTAAATTCTAGTTGGTGCTAGAAGATATTCTAGGAGTTGGTGCTTCCACCTAGTGGGTGCTAGAGAAACCTGGGAGTTGGTGCTGCCATCTAGTTGGTGCTAGAGAAATCTGAGAGTTGGTTCTCTCTGCAAGTTGTAGCTTGCTATCAGAGGTTGTAGCCTCATATTTGAGTTGGAGCTC
This sequence comes from Picea mariana, assembly GCA_032191745.1. Classification (NCBI taxonomy): domain Eukaryota; kingdom Viridiplantae; phylum Streptophyta; class Pinopsida; order Pinales; family Pinaceae; genus Picea; species Picea mariana. The sequence continues at coordinate 72,131 of JASDQU010243839.1, forward strand.
AAAGACTATGATATACATGAAATTTGGAGCTTGATTGACATCTTAAGAAGAAGAGGTTTTCACCCTTTATGGGTTTCCTTAGGAAAATCAGTGTCTCTGTGTATTCTGTGTGATTGATCATTGTCNCATAGCATAGAAGTTGAAGAACGCAGAGGAGACATGGAGCTGTAACAGACCATATCAAAGACAAAGAAAGTAAGTAAAGTTTTCTAAGATTCAATCATAGTGGTAGGGTGGTTCTAGGGAGGATTTCATTCCTCTAAATTCTAGTTGGTGCTAGAAGATATTCTAGGAGTTGGTGCTTCCACCTAGTGGGTGCTAGAGAAACCTGGGAGTTGGTGCTGCCATCTAGTTGGTGCTAGAGAAATCTGAGAGTTGGTTCTCTCTGCAAGTTGTAACTTTCTATCAGAGGTTGTAGCCTCATATTTGAGTTGGAGCTCAAAGACTGTGATATACATGAAATTTGGAGCTTGCTTGACATCTTAAGAAGAAGAGGTTTTCACCCTTTATGGGTTTCCTCAGGAAAATCAGTGTCTCTGTGTATTCTGTGTGATTGATCATTGTATATATATGAATGTTAAGTTATCAACAACACATTAAATAATAATATAGAAAGAATCAGAAAAATGACAAGAAAAATCTCAAGCTTATATACATAACTGATTCACCCCCTGCCCCTCCCAGTTATATTTCCAACATTTATATGATAGATTTTATAAATAATTTTTAGGGAACTCGACATCCATACAAACTAATAACATCATTATACTTATTAAATCTCCATCTAAATAAAATCTACAACATACAATATATATAAATAACAAGATAATGATTATAACATGATCATCATCTATAATTAAAACTAGTCAAATATATCAATATTAGATAAGTATCATGTCAAACAACTTATATCTTTAATACTGATAAGATCATCATCATATATAACTGCAACAAGTGAAATTCAAATATGACAATAGATCAATAACATGTCAGAATGATACATGGCCAACAATCGACATAAGTTAAGATGATATATGTCCAAATGATATAAGTCAAAATGATAAAACTCAATAATATGGTATTGAAGGTGAAAATGATACATATGATAGTAAACATGAAAATAGGCATCATAACGATATACAATAGTGATCAATGATGGAGTTTATATGATCAATGTCACTGGATACTACCAACAACTAGGTCATCTTCATTATCTTGATCATCATCATTGTGGTCATCATCGTCGTCATTCACAGTGTCTTCTTCATCTGCATCATCATCATCATCTCTCGTGTTTCTATCAGACCAATTATAATCTGGATCTATCTCATGAGGATCAACTGGATCTTCTGGAAGACCCATGTTCTGCAAAAATGAACATTCAAAATGAAAATTTATTATTTATTTCATGCAATATGTAATTTTTGTGTTATATTTCTAATATTACAACATATAAAACAAAACCATAATCATATTACATCATATCAAAGTGCACATACCATAATAAACTTTCAAATAAGTTACAAATAAGAAGTCATTCCAATGTTGTAAAACATGTAACAGTTCCACTAAATCATAGTTACCAACTTAACGAGAACTCTACAGAGTTCTCGTTTTTGGGGGGGTCAATTTTTTTCCTCGGTTTTTAAAAACGATGCTACTAGTAGCACCCCCTTCCATTTTTAGGTGGTTTTTTGATATTTTAAATTTTTTCATA
>JASDQU010243839.1:75984-88912 GCA_032191745.1 Picea mariana
AAAATCTTAAAAAATAAAGTCTAAAAAAAACAAAAAAACAAAAAATATATAAACTAAGCTTGAATGAGAAATTAAAAAAACAATTATAGTCCAAAAACTTTAGAAAATTTAACAAAAACACAATAAAAAATAAAATATATATAAAAAACAAATTAAAACACCTAAAATTAAGAAATTTAATAAAAAAAAAACAAAAAAAACATAGAATTATAAAAAATAAAAATAAAAAGTTATTAAAAAAATAAAAATTAATTAAAATTTAAAACAAAAATTTACTAATATAATAATATTAAACATAAAAAATATTCTCAATAATGAGTCACACCAATCCCTAATGTTTATATAGTCATCGAAGTGCTCCCCACATTATGCTCCATATTAGTTGCACCAAATGGAAAGGAAATATCAAATTGTTGGGCCACCAAGTTGGTACGATTATGAACAACACAATGATGTTATACTATAATGAGCCACAAAATCTGGTGGTCACCGTCATACAGGTAGATGGTAAAGCATCTCCGGAATCTTTGCATACCCTTCTCGGGATACACCTTGCTTCCAGAGATCTTCACTTGAAAACCTGGACAAACCATGTCTTTAACACAATGAAGGTGAATATGCAGTATGTCAGGTGCTACAAAGAGTCGAAAGCCCGATGTTTTCATATTACTTACTATCTACACCATGGAACACTTCTCTTTAGCAACTCACCCATTCAACTTGTGGAGCACTCGCCTATCGTATGTTTTACGTTGACTGCACGCAGGCTGTCTGTTGGCCGAGGGGCGATGTCGGGACCTGGCCCTTGCCCATGCGGGGGCTGGGGCGATGCCCAACATCGCCCCACAAAAGCACGACACTTAGACCTTTTCTAGTACTCGGGTTGGACAACTAAGTTTCATATTAGTTTTTGGCCGCCTACTCACAAGTCATTTTAGCAGGGAACAATTCGTTGTCTAACTCGCCCTTTTAAAACTTCATTCGATGATAACTTTGTGTGGTTGTTTCAATTGCTAAAGGAACGATATCAAAACTTCAAGCCCGCCCAATTGCTAGTTTGTCCACAGTTTTGTTTTAAATTATTGTGGTTTAATTTCACTATTGCCAGGTCATCGTGCTTGGTGGGTAATCTTTTAATACTTTGACACATATGAATGGCGTGTGATGTTTATCAAATCGAATTTTGGGTTGTTTTATTCCTTTATTTATGGTCAACTTTGCTCATTGGTAATAATTAGTTCATGAATTAAAATGCATTAGCAAAATTGAATGCATTGGTAATATATATATATATATATATATATATATATATATAACTATTGAATGCATTGGTTATTCTGATTGTATATAATATAATATATATAGATATATTGTTTAGATTTTTTTTTTTAAATTTGCAATTAAATTTTTTGATTTTTAATGTTTTGTTAATATTTTTTTATTTTAGATTTTTTTTTTAATTTTGACATGATTTTAGTATTTTTTTTTGTATTTTTTTAAATAATTTTTTTGTTTTTTTTTAATGTTTTAATGGATTTTTTTACTATTTTTTTTCAAAAACAAATATATATATTTTAAAAAAATTATTGTTTTCTCGGGAAAATTTTAAATTTTTTTCATTTTTTTAGTTTTTGTTTTTATCCACTTTTTTCTTAATGTTTTTTTTCCCAAATTTGAGTTTTGATTATATATTTTTAAATGTATTGCTTTCATGGTATTATGTATTATGTTATGTTTGGAGTGATAAACTAAGCTTTTAAAAGTAAGCATTTAAGGGTTGATTTGATGATTTTGTTTGATTTTGATTACCACTTTAAAAAAGTGTCATTTTAATACCCCAAATTTAAAATGGGTTCTAACGGTAGCAGTACATTTCAATTTGATGGTTGATTTTGAGGTTTTGGTTTTAATGGTACTAACTACTAAAAATACTATTTCAAAATATCTATAAATTTAACTTTTTGAAAAAAAGAAAAAAAAATGTAACATCATTTTTTTTATTTAGGTTCCGATTTGAAGGTTTTTATGAGCTATTGTATGTGTTTTGAAGGCCATGTTTGAAAAATGTTGTAATTTTGACCCCGTTTGAAAAAATGGTGCTACCCGTAGCACCACTTTTTGATTTGGGGGTTGATTTTCATGTTTTTTTTGGAAAAATATGGGTTTTTTGGGCCAGAGTTCTCGTTTTGAGGTCACAGTTCTCATTAAGTTGGTAACTATGTTATAAACATTAGTAAAGATCATAAAAAAATGTGTTATACATTTTAACTATCAATTGTAAATTCTATTACATAATCGTAAGTGCCAACACTCTCTAGTTTGTGCTATATATTATTATGTTTGCCTATAAAAATCCTTTGAGAGTTAACCACTATATATATTCTTCTCTTATATTTCACAAATGAATATTTTTCTAGGACATTTTGGCCCATTGTAATATGCTTCAAAGGTCCTTTCAGAATTAACTAGTTTATAGGTAATTTTGAAGATGCTCTCGATACTCATTCAACTAGACCACATCCAAATGTCAATCCTTCCAAAGAAAAAATTCAATACATCAAGCCCTAAAGGGTTGAAAATTATGAAAAAAAATGTAATAAAAGGTGTCAAGGTTTATTACCTTTACTTGCCTTGCCATGCCATTCCATACCATGCCATACTTTTCCATGCCATGCCATGCCATGGCTTGCCTTTGCATGCCTTGCCTTTCTATGTGTTTACATGCCATGCCATGCATTTCCTTTCCATGCCTTACTATCATATGGTATGCCTTTTCATGCCATGCCCCTCCATACCATGCCTTGCAATGCCATGCCTTGTCTTTCATACCATGCCTTTCCATATCATGCCTTGCCTTGCCATGCTATCTCATGTTGTGCCTTTAGGTTTTTATGCCCTGAGGAGGAATTAGACAAGAGTCCCTAAAATGGTTTGGGATGCGACTTGCAACTGGGCATAAAAAATAACTGAGACTTGGATTGAGGAACCATCGACTCCGATGAATTACTAGGATAAGATTTCAACTAGATCACCCCTCACTCTCGGCTTCCATGCCTCAGAAGTTGCTTTACTTATTGATTTTGAGAATTAGTGTTTTTCTTAGTTTGAAGCAATGAAACATTTGGATTAAGGGGTCCAATTTATGAAATCATCCATAGTGAGTGGATCGATAATGTGGTCACCTAGTCCATGCCTAAACAAGCTTGCAACATCTCACGGAACTCAAAAATGTTGCTCCGTTAGGTTTTTATGCCCTAAGGAAGAATTGGCCAAGAGTCCACCAAATGGTTTGGGATGCGAATTGAAACTCGAATTATAAAGAAAACCGAGACTCAGATTGAGGAACTGTCATCTCCGTTGGATTTCTAGCATAGGATTTCAGCTAGAGCACCCCTAACTCTTGGGTGCCATGTGTCAAAAGTTATTTTTTTCATTGATTTGGCGAACTGGTGTTTTTCTTAGTTTGAAGCATTGCAACATTTGGATTTAGGTCTCTAATTTATAAACTATGCCTCGGGAGTGTATGGAAAATGTGGTCACCTAGTCCATGCCTAAACAAGCTTGCAACATCTCACAGAACTCAAAAATGTTACTCCGTTAGTTTTTTATGCCCTGAGGAGGAATTGGCCAAGAGTACCTAAAATGGTTTGGGATGCCACTTGCAACTGGGCATAAAAAGAAAACCGAGACTTAGATTGAGGAACCGTTGACTTCGATGGATTATTGGGATATAATTTTAGCTAGAGCACCCCTCATTCTCAGGTGCCATGCCTCGGAATTTTCTTTACTCATTAATTTCTAGAGTTAGTGTTTGGCTCAATTTGAAGCAATGCAACATTTGGATTAAGGGGTCCAATTTATGAAACTGTCCCTTGTGAGTGGATCGATAATGTGGTCACCTAGTCCATTCCTAAAAAATCTTGCAACATCTCATAGAACTCAAAAATGTTTCTCTGTTAGGTTTTTATGCCCTAAGGAGGAATTGACCAAGAGTCCCCAAAATGGTTTGGGATGCGACTTGCAACTTAGTATATATAAAAAAACTGAGAATCAGATTGAGGAACCATCATCTTCATTAGATTCCTGGCATAGGAGTTCAGCTAGAGCACCTCTCACTCTCGGGTCTAATCCCTCGTAAGTTTTGTTTTTCATTGATTTTGAGAACTAGGGTTTTTCTCAGTAAGAAGCAATGCAACATTTGGATTTAGGGGTCCAATTTATGAAACCATGCTTCAAGAGAATATGGGAAATGTGGTCACATATTCCATGCCTAAACAAGTTTTCACCATCTCAAAGAACTCAAAAATGTTGCTCCATTAGGTTTTTATGCCCTAAGGAGGAATTGGCCAAGAGTCCCTGAAATGGTTTGGGATGCCACTTGCGATTGGGCATAAAAAGAAAACCGAGACTCGGATTGAGGAACCATCGAGTTCAATGGATTACTGGGATAGGATTTTAGCTAGATCACCCCTCACTCTCGGGTTCCATGCCTCAAAAGTTTCTTTACTCATTGATTTCGAGAATTAGTGTTTGGCTCAGTTTGAAGCAATGCATCATTTGGATTAAGGGGTCCAATTTATGAAACCATTCCTCATGAGAATATCAATAATGTGGTTACCTAGTCCATGCCTAAACAAGCTTGCAACATCTTATGGAACTTAAAAATGTTGCTCCGTTAGGTTTTTATGCCACGAGGAGGAATTGGACAAGAGTCCCCGAAATGGTTTGGGATGTGACTTGAAACTCGATATATAACGAAAATCGAGACTTGGATTGATGAATCGTCGTCTCCATTGGATTCCTAGAGGAGGATTTCAGCTAGATCACCCCTCACTCCTGGGTCCAATCCCTCGTAAGTTATTTTTTTCATCGATTTTGAGAACTAGGGTTTTGCTCAGTAAGAAGCAATGCAACAATTGGATTTAGTCATCCAATTTATAAAACCATGCCTCATGAGCGGATAGACAATGTGGTCACATATTCCATGAATAAAAAAGCTTGCAACATCTCACGAAACTAAAAAATGTTGCTCTGTTAGGTTTTTATGCCCTGAGGAGGAATTGGCCAAGAGTCACTGAAATGGTTTGGGATGCGACTTGAAATTGGGAATAAAACAAAAACTGAGACTCAGATTGAGGAATAATCATATCCATTGGATTACTGGGATAGGATTTCAGCTAGAGAACCCCTCACTCTCGGTTACCATGCCTCAGAAGTTGCTTTACTCATTGATTTCGAGAAATAGTGTCTTGCTCAAATTGAAGCAATGCAACATTTGGATTAAGGGGTCCAATTTATGAAACTGTCCCTTGTGAGTGGATGGATAATGTGGTAAGCTATTCCATGCCTAAAAAATCTTGCAGCATCTCATGGAACTCGAAAATGTTGCTCTGTTAGACTTTTATGCCCTGAGGAGGAATTGGCCAAGAGTCCTCGAAATTGTTTGGGATGTGACTTCCAACTCAACATATCACAAAAACCAAGAATCGAATTGAGGAACCTTCATCTCCATTGGATTCTTGGCATAGGATTTCAGGTAGATCACCCCTCACTACTGAATCTAATCCCTCGGAAGTTGTTTTTTCATCAATTTTGAGGAATAGGGTTTTTCTTGGTTTGAAGCAATGCAACATTTGGATTTAGGGGTCTACTATATGAAACCATGCCTTGGGAGTGGATGGAAAATATGTTCACATATTCCATTCCTAAACAATCTTGCAACATCTCACGGAACTCAAAAATGCTACTATGTTATCTTTTTATGCCCTAAGGAGGAATTGGCCAAGAGTCCCCGAAATGGTTTGGGATGCGACTTGCAATTAGACATAAAACAAAAACCGAGTCTTGGATTGAGGAACTGTCAACTTCGATGGATTATTGGGATAATATTTCATCTAGATCACCCCTCACTCCCAAGTTCCATGCCTCAGAAGTTGCTTTACTCATTGATTTCAATAACTAGTGTTTTGTTGAGTTTGAAGCAATGCAACATTTGGATTAAAGGATCCAATTTATGAAACCGTGCCTCGGGAGAATATTGAAAATGTGGTCACATAGTCCATGCCTAAACAAGATTTCATCTTCTCATGGAACTCAAAAATGTTGCTCCATTAGGTTTTTATGCCATGAGGAGGAAATCTCCAAGAGTCCTTGAAATTGTTTGGGATGCGACTTGCAACTGGGCATAAAACGAAAAATTGAGACTCATATTGAGGAACCATCAAATCTGATGGATTACTAGGATAGGATTTCATCTAGACCACCCCTCACTCTCGGGTGCCATGCCTCAGAAGTTTCTTTACTCATTGATTTTGAGAACTAGTGTTTTACTCAGTTTGAAGCAATGCAGGATTTGGATTAAGGGGTCCAATTTCTAAAATCATCCCTCGAAAGTGGATGGATAATGTGGTCACCTAGTCCATGCCTAAACAAGCTTGCAACATGTCACATAACTCAAAAATGTTGCTCTTTTAGTCTTTTATTCCCTGAGGAGGAATTGGCCAAGAGTCCCCGAAATGGTTTGGGATGCGACTTGCAACTAGGAATATCATGAAAACCGAGAATCGGATTGAGGAACCGTCGTCTCCATTGGATTCCTGGAATAAGATTTTAGCTAGATAACCCCTCACTCCTGATTCCAATCCCTCAGAAGTTATTTTTTTCGTCGATTTCGAGAACTAGTGTTTTTCTTCGTAAGAAGCAATGAAAAATTTGGATTTAGGGGTCCAATTGAGGAAACCATTCCTCGAGAGAGGATGGACAATGTGGTCACCTATTCCATGCCTAAACAAGCATGCAACATCTCATGGAACTCAAAAATGCTGCTTCGTTAGGATTTTATTCCATGGCGACGAATTGGCCAAGAATCCTAAAAATGGTTTGGGATGCCACTTGCAACTGGGCATAAAATGAAAACCGAGAATCGGATCAAGGAATCGTCGACTTCAATGGATTACTGGGATAGGATTTCATCTAGAGAACCCCTCAGTCTTGGGTTCCATGCCTCAAAAGTTTCTTTACTCATTGATTTTGAGAGTTAGTGTTTGGCTCAGTTTGAAGCATTGCATCATTTGGATTAAGGGGTCCAATTTATGAAACCATCCCTTGTGAGTGGATCGATAATGTGGTCACCTAGGCCATTCCTAAATCAGCTTGCAAAATCTCACGGAACTCAAAAATGTTGCTCCGTTAGGTTTTTATGCCCTGAGGAGGAATTAGCCAAGAGTCCCTGAAATGGTTTGGGATGCGACTTGCAACTCAGTATATAACGAAATCTGAGACTGAGATTGAGGAACCATTGTCTCCATTGGATTCTTGGCATAGGATTTCAGCCAGAGCACCCTCACTCCTGGGTCCAATCCTTCGTAAGTTTTGTTTTTCATCAATTTTGAGAACTAGGGTTTTGCTCAGTAAGAAGCAATATAACATTTGGATTTAGGGGTCCAATTTATGAAACCATGCCTCATGAGCAGATGGAAAATGTGGTGACATAGTACATGCCTAAACAAGCTTGCAACATCTCATGGAACTCAAAAATGCTGCTCCATTAGGTTTTTATGCCTTGAGAAGGAATTTGCCAAGAGTCCCCAAAATGGTTTGGGATGCCACTTGCAACTGGGCATAAAATGAAAACTGAGACTCAGATTGAGGAATCCTTGACTTTGATGGATTACTAGGATAGGATTTCAGCTAGAGCACCCCTAACTCTCAAGTGCCATGCCTCGAAAGTTACTTTACTCATTGATTTCGAGAATTAGTGTTTGGCTCAGTTTGAAGAAATGAAACATTTGGATTAAGGGGCCCAATTTATGAAACCGTCCCTTGTGAGCATATCAATAATGTGGTCACCTATTCCATGCCTAAACAAGCTTACAACATCTCACAGAACTCAAAAATGTTTCTCTTTTAGGTTTTTATGCCATGAGGAGGAATTGGCCAAGAGTCCCCGAAATGGTTTGGGATGCCACTTGCAACTGGGAATAATATGAAAACTGAGACTCAGATTGAGGAACCATCGACTTCGATGGATTACTGGGATAGGATTTCAACTAGAAAACCCCTCACTCCTAGGTGCCATGCCTCATAAGTTGCTTTACTCATTGATTTCGAGAACTAGTGTTTGTCTCAGTTTGAAGCAATCCAACATTTGGATTAAGGGGTCCAATTTATGAAATCGTGCATCGGGAGTGGATGGAAAATGTAGTCACCTAGTTAACACCTAAACAAGCTTGCAGCATCTCATAGAATTCAAAAATGTTGCTCCGTTAGGTTTTTATGCCCTGAGGAGGAATTGGCCAAGAGTCCCCGAAATGGTTTGGGATGTGACTTGCAATTGGGCATATAACGAATATCGAGACTTGGATTGATGAATCATCATCTCCATTGGATTTCTAGCATAGGATTTCAAGTATATCACCCCTCACTCCCATATCCAATCCCTCAGAAGTTTTTTTTTTCATCGATTTTGAGAACTAGGGTTTTGCTCAGTAAGAAGAAATGCACCATTTGGATTTAGGGGTCCAACTTATGAAACCATGCCTCGGGAGCGTGTTGGACTTGGTCATGTATTAAGGAAGAAAGCGAAGATTAAGGAAGAATAAAGATAAAGTATGAAGTGCGCAGAAGGCACACAAACCAAGGAAGGGTCAAAGTGGCTAAAGAAGCTATTAAAGAAGGATAGTAAGTTTCAATGGAAAAATGAATGCCAGCAGAGATTCAAGACATTAAAGAAGAAAATGGTCACTATGCCTATTTTTGTTTTTCTAGATTGGAGTAAAGAATTACATGTTCATGTCGATACTTCATCCATTGAATTAGGATAAGTTTTATCACAACCATGTACAATAGATATTCACCACCCTATAGCCCTTGCTAGCAGGAAGCTTTCTACATCTGAAATGAATTATACTACTAGTGAAAGAGAAGGCTTAGCTATGGTATATGCGTTGTAGAAGTTTAGACACTACTTGTTGGGAGGACATTTTAAGATGTTTATTGATCATTATGCATTGAAGTACTTAGTCAACAAGCCAGTGTTGGGGGGAAGAATATGCATATGGCTATTATTATTGCAGGAGTATGACTTTGATATTGTGGTCAAGCCAGGGAGAATGAATAAGGGACCTGACCACTTATCCAATTTAGAACATGGAGAGGAACCTACCAGTTTGGATGATACACTACCAGATGCACAGTTTTTGGCCATCAGGAAAGTTGTTGATCACTTCGCTGAGATAGTTCAGTTCTTGTCCACAGGTATGGCACCTCGCAAGTATATAGTTATTCAAAAGAAATAGTTGGTAGTCCGCATTGCATATTTTCAACTTATAGTTGGACAATTATATAAGATGGGACCAGACGAGATCTTAAGAAGATGTGTTATGGAGTCAAAAAGACCATTGATTCTTACAGAAGCACATGAAAGCATCGTAGGAGGACATTATGCAGGGAAAGCAACAACACATAAGGTTCTCAGAGCTATACTCTAGTGGCCCACTTTACATAAGGATGCTAAGGAATACTACATATCCTGCGATGTATGTCAAAGAGTAGGGAAGCCTTCTAGAAGGGATGATATGCCTTTATCACCTCAGTTAACTTTACATGCATTTGATAAATGGGCTATTGACTTTGTGGAACCTATCAATCCACCAGAAAAGAACACAAGAGCTTGATATATCATCACTGCTACAGAGTATTTGACCATATGGGCAGAAGCAAGAGAAGTTAAAGACTGTAGTGAAACTACATTTGCGCCATTCATATTTGATGATATCATAACTAGATTTGGATGCTCGAAGATCCTTATGAGTGATTAAGGCACACACTTTATTAACAAAACTATTGAAGCCTTGACTCAGGAGTTCAAAGTTCACCATTAGAAGGGCACACTGTATCACCCACAGGCGAATGGTATAGTTGAAGCTTTCAATAAGATTTTGGAGACAACGCTGACTAAGATTTGTAGTGTTAATAGAGATGATTTGGATTTGAGAATTCCAGCTGTGTTATGGGCTTACCAAACTACTTGGAAAAATTTAACAACGCAGACCCCCTTCAAGTTAGTTTATGGCTAGGAAGAAGTGGTACCCATGGAATATTTGGTTCCTAGTTTAAGAATTGCAGCATTTATAGGTATGGATGACACCGACGATGTTAAAGACAAGCTCGCGTAGTTGATGGAACTAGAGGAAGAAAATTTCATTGCAGGATTCCATCAACAGGTACAAAAAGAATGAGAAAAGGCTTACCATGACAGACCTATCAAGAAGAAATCATTTTAAAAAGGAGATTTGGTACTTTTATATGACAACAAGTTCATAAAGCATCCAAGAAAGTTTAGGACACATTGGCTTGGGCCATTTGAGGGTGCCTATGTTACAGAAGGTGGAGCTGCACAGTTGAAGACTTTTAATGGAGAATGGAAGGATGGTTTAGTAAATGGGAGCCTATTGAAGCTATATTGTGACAACCAACTGCCTCACGACTCTTAGTAAAAGGAAAGGAAGAAGGGTCTAGGTACCAGGTGCAGTTGAAATTGGGTATCAGACACAAAAAAGACTGTCTACAAATGATAGGGAGGGACATAGTAGAAAGCATAGGCTGCTCTGCGCAGTCTGCAATCGTAGTAATACAAAAGGCTCAACCTTGCAGTGACTCGAGACGAGTCGCATGTGAGTGTTGGGGGCATGTTGGCCCTTGGTCATGTATTAAGAAATAAATTGAATATTAAGGAAGAATAAAGACAAAGTATGAAGTGTGCGTAAGGCATACAAATCAAGGAAGGGTCGAAGTGGCTAAAGAAGTAAAAGAAGGAACTAAATAAAGGAAAGAAAGTCATTGAAAGAGAAGATCAAGGAAGACAAAATAGTAAAGAAGATAGCTCGTGGACAACTTAGCAAGCAGAAGAAGACACTAATGGGTTCTTTGGAGCACCTCACGGAGAAGAAGCAGGAATAGGTCAGTGAAGTCCTTAAAATGTGGGTTATGTGGACCTAGGGTTTTGGGACCTAGGGTTTTGGCACCTAGGGTTTTAGCACCTGGGCTTCCGTCTATGGTTATTCTAAGAGTCATGGAATGTATAAATAGAGGTCTAGAAGAGTTGAGATAGGAGGCGAGAGTGGTGTTGAGATGTAAAAGTGTTATGTTTTAGGGTATTCTTGTATTTTGGGTCTTCAACTGGGTGCGAAGATCGACTCTACAACTAGGTACGTAGGGATAGGAAATAAAGAGGAAGAGAGAGAAGGATCTGCAGTTGAGTGCATAGATAGAACTGTATATTTTCATATATTCTATAAATAAAAATAGTCTTGTGGACGTAGCCCTAGGGAGAGTGTGAACCATGTAAAATTTGTTGTTCCATGTGGTTGATGCTTTGTTATTTGCTATCCTTTACACTGTTATTGCACTGTTATTTTTCTCGTCGAAGATAAGAAGATCTAAATTACTTCGTGAAGTTAAGAATAATAATGTTAAGAATATATGGGCTATTTTGTGTTGTTTTTAGGAATCATCTTGCATTTCCTCTAGTCGTATACACCTGTGTCCTGCAACCCTCCTATTGCTACTTCAACTGAGACTTCATCTACTTCGCAGGTGTTACCGTAAGGGCCAGTAGTTAGGGTTTTTTGGTGCGCTGTTAGAGTTGAACCCTGAGTCTGCCCTTGTGCCAACAGAGTGGATGGAAAATGTGGTCACATTGTCCATGCCTAAACAAGCTTGCAACATCTCATGGAACTCAAAAATGTTCTTCCTTTAGGTTTTTATGCCATGAGGAGGAATTAGCCAAGAGTCCCCAAAATGGTTTGGGATGTGACTTGCAACTTGGAATATAATGAATAATGACACTTGGATTGAGGAACTGTCATCTCCATTGGATTACTGGCATATGATTTTAGCTAGAACACCCCTCACTCCTAGGTCCAATCCCTCAGAAGTTATTTTTTTCATTGATTTTGAGAACTAGGGTTTTGCTTAGTTTGAAGAAATGCAACATTTGGATTTAGGGGTCCAATTTATGAAACTATGCCTTGGGAGTAGATGGAAAATGTGGTCACATAGGCCATGCTTAAACAATCTTGCATCATCTCACGAAACTCAAAAATGTTGTTCTGTTAGGATTTTATGCCCCGAGGAGGAATTGGCCAAGAATCCCCAAAATGGTTTGGGATGCGACTTGTAACTAGGCATAAAACAAAATTCGAGTCTCGTATTGAGGAACCATCGAATCCGATGGATTATTGGGATATGATTTCATCTAGAGAAACCCTCACTCCTGGGTGCCATGCCTCAGAAGTTGCTTTACTCATTGATTGCGAGAGCTAGTGTTTTTCTTAGTTTGAAGAAATGCAACATTTGGATTAATGGGTCCAATTTATGAAATCATCCCTTGGGAGAATATGGATAATATGGTCACCTATTCCATGCCTAAACAATATTTCAACATCTCACGGAACTCAAAAATGTTTCTCCGTTATTCTTTTATGCCCCGAGGAGGAATTGGCCAAGAGTCCCCGAAATGGTTAGGGATGCGACTTGAAACTGGGCATAAAAAGAAAACCAAGACTCAGATTGAGGAACCATCATCTTTGTTGGATTCCTAGCATAGGATTTTAGCTAGAGCACCCCTCTTTCCTGGTTCCAGTCCCTCATAAGTTGTTTTTTTCATTGATTTCAAGAACTAGTGTTTTGCTTAGTAAGAAGCAATGCAACATTTGGATTTAGGGGTCCAATTTAGGAAACCATGCCTCGAGATCAGATGGAAAATGTGGTCACCTATTCCATGCCTAAACAAGCATGCAACATCTCATGGAACTCAAAAATGCTGCTACGTTAGGATTTTATTCAATGAGGAGGAATTGGCCAAGAGTCCCCGAAATGGATGCGACTTGCAAATGGGCGTAAAAAAAAATCGAGTCTCGCATTGAGG
>JASDQU010243840.1:16363-39336 GCA_032191745.1 Picea mariana
GTCACCTGCCACGTCATCTGCCACGTCAGCATGCTGACGTCGGCGTGCCACGTGTCACCCTGTGAGTGGTGACACGTGTTACTTCGTAATTGGCCGATCGTACGCCCAAAGTGCCAAATCAGCATGACACGTGTCGCGTCCTGGTGACGCCACGTGTCCTGTACGGAAGCCGCCACATGTCGTGTCCCGATGCTGCCACGTGTTGTCATCTGGTTGGCCCACGTCAACTGTACGGTCTTGCCACGTCACTATACGGACCGCCACGTGTCCTCATCCTGCGCTGCCACGTGTCGCCTTCTGATTGGCCCTCGTCAACTGTACGGCCTGCCACGTGTCACTGTATGGACATGCCACGTGTCACTGTATGGACGTGCCACGTCAGCACTGTACGGACTGACACATGTCTGTACGGACTGTACGGACAGGTACAGTCAGCATCCCAAAATTTTGCCTGTTTGGCTTTTCGGACAGAAGGCGATATCTTCCTCATAGGGACTCCGTTTGTGATAAAAATTATACCACCGGATTCAGGAAGACGAGACGGACGCAATGGCACAGGTTTCGTCGCATTGCAAGCACTTTCATTTTGAGCATTTTTAAGCCCTATCTGGCTTCTGGATCTGTTTTCAGATCACAATGCAGAAAATTTATAAGGACTCCCAAAGGATGCATCTTTAGCTAGTTAGTTGATTTTACTTTAGAATTAAAAATGACAAATTTGCAATTATTTATAAGAGATAAAAACAACTTATTAAATCAATATTAAAATAGTTAAGAAAAGTAGGGGGTAATACCAGACCAAATCTCTCCAAAGTAGTAGATGCACTAATCCAATGGATCAAGTAAATAGTATGTAAATGAACCAACACCAAATCTAAGCTTAAAGCACCAAAATATTAGGCACAAATGAATTTTTTTTTCCAAGCAATCATCAAAAAGCTTTTATATTTGAATCTTCAACTTCTCTCTCAAGTATTCAGTCAACAACAAAATAACCAAGAAGGGGAGTCTTTTATGTAGAGTTATAGGATCAACAATCCTCTTAATAAAATACCATTATCCTTTGTTAAAACCCTATATCAAGCATAGAAGAACATAAACAACCATTATCCTTTGTTAAAACCTTATATGAAGCATAAGAGAACATAAACAACCATTATCCACTAAGGTAGATAAGGTCAACAATACATAAAAAGGAGGTGGTTATGCCACATATACAAATTTTCAATTGTAAACCTCCATAAAGGTAGGGAATCTCCATCAAAAAAGGAAGATGGCTATGTCAAGGCTCCAACGTCTAGCTTCCAAGCAAGGAAAACAATACAATGACTTGCTCAAGTGTGGATGGCTCATCAAAATAGTGCAATGACTAAGGAAGAAATCCTCCAAATGTGGCAAGTGTGGCTAAAAAAGGTGAGACTTCTCCTCCACGTGATGGTCAAATGATCCATGTGAGGTCTCCAAGGTGCAACGATCTCCCTAAAAACATGCCAATGGTCATATCCCATGAAGTGAGGGATCAAGCCCTCCTCAAAATCTAGATCCAAGTCCAAGGGAAACTAATGACCTCATGAAGAAAGGGATGACTCCCATAGAATAATGATGTATGCCTCCAAATGTGTGCCAAGGGAGGGAGCACTCCATTTGGGATGATGAGTCATCATGTAACCAACCACCATGAATGTGAAAGAGCCCTCAAAAAGGCTTGTGCTCCTAGTGAGGTCCCCTCAATCATCCCAATGCATAAAAATATGTAGGAGGGGGAGGGTGATCCACATGAGGGTGTATCTACTGATCTAATTTATCAATAACATGTGAAATAACTCCCATAGTGTTAGGGAATTCATCACGTAGGCCAAAGTGTGACATACATGCATAGATTAATGCTTATGATAAAAGGGGAAGTGTTCTCTAAGTATATAACTTTTAGAACGACATAGCACAACTTTTACAAAGAGGTAAAGTGAAAAAACCTAGGGGATCTTTAATCCATATGTCCCAATAGACCCATCCCAAGACCCCCGCACACCCACCTCGACCATAAATGATCACAATGAAGTGGTTAGGACGAGCGATAAGGACATGACTAGCCTTGTCATGGAATCTAGAAGGACATGCCATGATCAACCACAAGGGTCTAGAGAATCACCTAAGTAAAAAAACACGTTACATAGATCAATAAGCATGCTGTAGTAAAAGATACAACTGATACATTGTCACAATGTTTGGCTAATCATGATACACAAAATAACTCTTCGAAATCATGGAGGTACAATTGATCATGGATCACCAGGATCATAGATCAGCGCAAAAGGAAATGCAAGACAACCAACTTTGATATTGGGACTATGGATTATGGAAATATGAGGGTTAACAACCAACTCCAATTCGGGGACATGTACTCTATGTGAGAGTGCATGAGAACTTTAGAATATGAAAACTTGATAAGTTGAAACAATCTCACAAAATATAGGCTAGATCTCAAAAAGGGATGAAACACGAGTGCCTTGTCCCTACTCATATAATATAAAATCAAAGCAGGAAAGTGCATGGATACAAGTTAGATCAAATTAAAGGAAAATGCATGAAAAATGAATACATCTATCAAATGCATGAAGACACAATTCTAATGCATGAAAACACAAATGAAATGCACGAGAAGCAATCCTTATTCTCATGCTATAGAGGTTATTCATCCTATCTTACTTACCTGGATGCCCCATGACATCAAATGCTATTACAGAAGAATAATATCAAAATTTGTCCATTCAGAAGCGATGCCAGTTTCTCTCCATCCAAGTGATCGTAGTAGAAAAAATTGGTATATGAAACATCTTCAATTTTGTATGGATTCGACCAAAATTATTGAACTTGTGATGCTTTCTTGGTTTTTTCTTTCTTTTATTCCACATGTGAACAAGATTGCCCTTTTGGAAAGTTCTCGGGTGATCCTTTTTATCAATGTTCATTTGAATTTTTCTTGAATCTTTGCAAAGTGGTCGAAAGCTTTCCTTTTTTTTTTTTATAAGTTCTATTCATTGATTAATCCTTCCTTGCATTGCATCTTGATCGGATGTGAACTACTACAAAATTCGGTATATTGGGATCTTCAAATAAATAGTCCAAGTAACTTCCATCTCGTATACTAGCTCAAATAGGAAAAGTGTCTTCTAAAAAATGCGCACCACTGTATCGGTTTCCCTTTTCGTAGGTATTGCTTTAACCCACCTAGTGAAGTAATCGGTAGTTGTAAGGATCTATCAATAACCATTACTTGAATTGTCCTTGAGATCACCTATGAAATCAAGTCCCCATCATTAAAAAGGTGTTTCTACTATCATTGGTTGCAAAGACAACGTGGCTAACTTTTGCTTACCTATGAAAAGATGACAAGGTTGACAAGATCTATCAAACCTATGGATATCACCGAATATGGTGGGACAATAATAAGCAACCATTAAAATCTTACGAGTTGCCATTTTTGTTGTGTAATGTCGTCCACAAAATCTTTCATATAACTTTACCATGAGCCTCCTCGACTTTTTAGGGTCCGAACACCTGAGAATCAATCCTTTTGTATTTCTCCAACTTAGACCTTGATGAATCAAACAAAACTTTGAGCCTTTCAACCTTAACACTCTTCTCTTGTAATCTACCAAATAATCTGGACATGTAAGGTTCTTAAGATGATATATTATATTCGCATACCATTCATGTTTCTCTAACTTATTAAGCACTATGGAGATCATTTTGAGATTGCTCTCACCATCCATACCAAGATCGATTTCATTTCCTTTGGTTAGCATCTTTACTAACTCTTTCCCCTTATTAAATTAGTTGGCCTAATTTCCAAATCATACTCTTGTATCTTCGCTACACATTTACCTCAGATTCGTATGCAATCTTGTTGAGCTAACATATCTTTGACCGTTGAGTGGGGAACATAGGTCACTATCTTGGAGTATCTAACACATGCTTGGGAATGCTTTCGAGATTTAATAAGGGCATATTCCTGCTTTTCCATGATGGCCTGTTTCAATTTTGCATCTGTAAGGAGGCTTTATTCATTAAAACTATAGGTTGTTTTTCACCTTGATTATTTTTTTGAGGTAAGACATCGACAATAATATTTTTGGAAGCAAATGAAAAAAATTGGAAACCCTTTGGATAATCAGTGCTTACTAACACCAAGGATTTCACAATTGCTTCCTTAATCATTGTGAACACTATTTTGCTTTCATCACTCCATTTGAAATCCACATCCTTTAATAATCTCAAAATAGGTTTAGTAATCTCGACAAAGTTGGGAATGAATCTCCCAATGAAGTTTATTTTTCCAAAGAATGAGTGAACCACCTTCTTCTGTGGGGCTAAAGAGATTTGTTTAATCACTTCCATCCTTTCTAGATCAGGTTTTACCGCATCCCTTGAAATTACGTGTTCGAGGAGCTTACCTTTGTCAACCCCAAAAATTGGTTTTATAGGATTTAATAAAATTTTATATTTACAACACCTCTCAAACACTTGTTTAAGATGTTTGACATGATAGCTTCTTTATTTCAAAACATTGTTGGTCATCTTGAGAGATTTCAATTATTTTGGCCATGAGATCCTTAAATGCAAAATCTATGCCTCTTTGAAAGGTAGCATTGACATTAAGTAAACCAAAAGAAATTTTGAAGTATTCAGAGGTACCCCAAGGTGTGTTGAATGTCGTCTTATGTTGGTAATTTTCGTTCACCAGAATTTGGTGATAACTTGTAAACCCATTTAACATGGACATCATCCTTGATCTTGTGATCCTTTGTAACAAATGCTTCATGTTGGGTAATGGATAATTATCATTTTTAGATAATGCATTCAAATTTATGAAGCCGACACATAACCTTATCTCTTCGTTCTTTTTTTTTACCACTACTGGGTTCACCACCCAAGTTGGATGTCTCATGGGAGTAATGATCTTGGCTTCAAGCATCTTTTGAAGTTCCTTTTGAATGAGATGAGCCAAATTTGGATTTATGTGTCTTAACTTTTCAATCAAAGGCTTAACATCCTCTTTTAATGAGATGATATGTTGGATATTATCCCTTTTATAGGATTTCAAATCGTCATAGGAAAGCCATCTCCATATTCCCTTATCAAATTTTCAATTTTCCTTTTCTCTTCTCAATAAGTGCTTTTACCTATCTTTATAAGCTTGGGACTTTTAGGTGATCATATATTGATCTTAGTGTAGTCGTTAGGCTTAATTACTTCTTTCTTTTGCTTGTACATATCATGCCTATAAAAAAAACTTTCTAATGGGACAAGTCCATTTGGGAACTTGTTTTCTTTCCCCTCCGATCCTTCGAGATACTCTTTTTCCTTGTTCTCACCAATCTATATCATAATTAGTGAATTCTTGCAGGTTGTTCATAAATATTAAAATCTGGGACTCATCGTTGAACACTTGCAAATGCTCAAAATTATCTGGGATGGAAGGTTTAAAAATGATTTCCATTTTACCTCCTCCTACTAACAATTCCTTACAAGGTTTGAGAGTTGCAATTGCCACTACTAAGGCATTTTTTTGTTTGTTGAAAACTCTCAATTATGCCTACATAGATAAAACACCAAATAATTCCATTGTATCGCAAACCACATTTCTATACCTTTTCAATCTTGCATTTTTATAAGCGAATTGATTCTTTACTTACATGATCATCAAATCATGATCCCCTACAATATTTAAGGTTTTGATTCCCATGTCTTTTGTTATTTCTAAGCCCAAAATGAACGCTTCATACTCTGCCACGTTATTAGTTGATTCAAATTCTAATATGTAAGCGTATCTCAAGATGACACCCTAGGGAGATGTGAAAAATATTCCCACACTCGCCCCTATTCTAGATTGAGCTCTATCAAAATTCATTTTCCACATAACATTACTATTTTCTCTAGGCACTGTAGAGTTTGCTAGAACAATGTAAGTTCCAGGATCTTAAAAAAAACCAACTCATTCATTGGATCTTGGCAATATTATACATAATACTTCTTCATTTGTTCTTTGTGCGAGGTCACGTAAGTGTTTTTAAAAGTGAGTTTAGTAGCGTAAGATAAATCAGTTTGAATGGTACCTCCTAAATTTGCAGCCCACTTCTACAATAGGAGCATACCCCAAGAATTCAAAACATCTATGACTACTACTTCCATTAATAATGAGATGTTTGAGTAGGCAACTAACTTTACCTTGAGATCTTTGATTATACCACATACCTTAATTTCTCTAGAATCCATGGAATATACACTCTTGTATGGCCTAATGGTGTTTAAGCCTAGCTAGTTCATAACCTTTAATGACATGACATTGTTTGATGCTCCTGAATCCAACATGCAGTTATGAATGAGTAAATCATTCACTAGTAACAAAATGAAGAAATGAAGATGAATACCATTTCTTTTCTCTTATTGGTTCATTACTTGTAACACTACTAGACAATCTTCATTGGTCTCATTGACATCTTCCAAGCCATGTAATTTTTTCAACTTCCCCTTTATCGAAGGAACCTTTGCTAACTCAATTAAGGGAATAGGTATCTTAGCATTATTAATCCAACTTGTTATATCTATATTTATATTAGGTGAAGTACTTATTGAGGGTTCCCCTTGTGATACTTCTTTGCTTGACTTAATGAGTTGCTTGTTCTTTGTCGGAAGCCGTAGAGGACATTGCCTCTCTTCTTGAGGAGTACATTTCCTCTTCGTTTGTAAGTGAATCCCTTGTCTCTCCACATTCTCATAACTTCTTTTTGAGTGGGTTTCTTACTATGCATTATAATAACTCCATTAGAATCTACGCCCCTATCTTTAACTTGTTTCATATTCTCTTAAGATAAAGGGTAATATTTTCCTCCATCAAAGACATTATTACATGTTCCCAAAACATTGTTTTTATCAGGTTCATTTGGTTTTTCACGATTAAGCTCTCTATCCCTAACACATGTTGCTTCCTCATGAAAATATTGAAAAGTAGGAAAAAAATGATAAATCTCATGATCAACAACATTTTTGGTTCTAATGGGAGAGGAGGTCTTTGATTTTGAGGGGGATCTCAATTTATTTTCCATCTCTCATTTCTTGGGGGATACCTATTTTGTCGTTTAACTCTTTCCACTTGCACCAATCTATTTTTCATTGCAGTGTTTTGTTGAGTGAAATTAGTTTCCATTTGCTTCATTGCATTCATTATAGCAGTTAAAGGATTAGGTGTTGGGTTAGAAGTATTGGCGGTGCTTGGATTAGGATCTACCCTATATGTACTTGTTCTAGATGGGGCTAGGAAATAGGGTTTCTCAACAACTACCTAATCACCATTGAGCCTCTTAGCTTTAGCTCGAGCATCTTTTATATCTATTGGTTTTGTTTGATTAAGAAAGAAACTAAATTGGCCTTGATATGATTTTAAATAGTACAACAACACAGTGGCTACGGTAGGTTTAAGGTCATTAGGAAGATCTTGAACCAACTTATCAAATCCTGTATTAAATTCATCAACAATTTCATTTTCATTTCTTCTTACACATGTAAATGCATTCAACACAAATCTATTCTATTTTTTTTTTCTTGCCATATTGAAAAGAAAGTGTTTCTACAATGATCCAAAGTATTTATGCTATTGTTGGGAAAACCAAGAAACCATTCATGTGCATCTTTCTTGAAAGATAAAGCAAATAGTTTAAGGAGGACATCAAGATATTTAATTGTTTCACTTCGAATCAAATCCACAAAAGCATCCCAATGAAAATTAAAAGTAATAGCATTATCTCCATGAAATATAGACAATTTGTCAAGTGCTTTAGGTAGATCATGGGGTTGACCAACAATGATAGAAAAATTAAAGGGCTTATAAGAATTTGATAACAAAGGAGAAACACTATTTATTTGAGGATTAAGGGGTCTTAAGTTACATGCAAACAAATACCTTATATCTTTAATAGACTCAATCTCCAAGTTATAGTTAGCCTCTTTAACCTTAGGGTTATACTTGTTCAATATTCTTGTATACACTCTTTTAGGTTCATGGATTAGATAAATAGGTCCTTGAGATGAACTTCATGCAAAATATTTTTTAGGTAAATTTGTAACTTTTAAGCCTTTGAAGTGAAACAATGCATACAATTTCTTAAGAAAGATAGAAAGAACAACAAATGCATACACAAAGTGCACATAGATTTACCCTATAAACCATTAACCAAAAAAACCAACAAAACTTAGAGACACACCTCTGTAATACCCTTGTTTCCCCTAGCTTGTAAATATAACTATAGTTTTCTAAGAGACTATGGGCAGGTTGATTATGCGTGGATGTTGGAATTGATGAAACTTTGATTATAGAAGGTGTTAGCACTAGAAATCAACCTCAGAATGCATAGAGGATAAAACCAGTACTCAACAGATTATGTGTAAGTGTAAATGAGTGTTTTAAAGGTCAAATGGACAAGGCTTAGGATAATAACGTTCTAACTCATAAATCTGGGCTAGCATGCACAAGCAATTGAGGTCTTGATCAACTTCGGTCAGTGAATGGGAGTAAAAGTGAATAAAAGGAAGACTTTGGTGAGGGAAATGTAGAGGTTTGCTATTGACATCAGGTCTTCAAGCAACCTAAGGAGGAAAAACTTCAAACACAAGATCTTCTTCAATTCAAAGTTTAAAGAACACTGAAGAACATCATAACAATACTATAATCAAACTTTCATCTTAATACAACTATAGCAATCTCATGTGAATCATTCAGGCATGGAAACTTCAGTATAAGAGGCAACACGATGGAATAAGAGAAACTGACTTATATTAATAAAAAATTCTCAAGTCAAGTACATAACCAGAGAATCAATATGCTTCATCAAAATATTACAATAAGGGAGCTTAGCTCAACCATTCGAACCCTCCAAAACATTTGGAATGTCTATTTATAACAAAAAGGGAAGGCAACAACTAGAGGTGCGAGCTGGCCTTCCTCCCATAGGATTCTCCAAATTAATTATTCAATTTAACAACTATGCTATAAAAAAGGAAACATGTTGGCAACTAATCCAACAAACTTTTAATTGACATTGTCTTCATTGATGCGCATCCCTTTCCATGCCAAGTGTCCTGCAGAGGTTGTAAGTTGTCATCATGTTGCCACCTATGATATTATCCCTTCTCCACATCATCAACCACCCACTAGAGTGATAAACTCGAACCCCTTGATTCCAAGTACCAGTTGGTAGTGTCATTCAGTAGCGCGTTGGGTAGCGAGTTTTTGTAGCACCTTTACAAAATACTTTGCACATTCGTAGTGCAGATCCAAAACAACACTGCAAAATTCGTAGCGCCAAGCCTGTATATCTCTGTGTGTAATTTGGTAGCGCTGAGCCTGCATATCTCTACGGAATTGCTAGCGCCCTCACTGAACTGGTCCTGCAGAATCGGTAGTGCCCATCATCAAAACAAATTTGGTAGCACCACTGTAATATATCTCTGCAAATTCGGTAGTGCCATCGTTATACAACTTAGGAGATTTGGTAGCATTCCTGTGGAATTCACAGCACCATCGTTAATTTCAGTCTTAGGAGATTTGGTAGCACTATAGGTAGCAAACTAGCATGACATGCTAAATAGATGATTCTGTAGCGCCATAGCGCTACGAAATCTCTGTGCTCTTTCTGTATGAGGAGACTAATCTTTTGAAAAGCACAAAAAATTTGAGTTGATAGGTTAGGAGCCTGTAAATGCCTATATAAGTGGAAAAAAGAATACATCTTTGATCACTTACTCTTGCAAAAAGAGACCACTCTAAAAAATGAAGCTTATACCCCTCAGATATTTCATCAACCTAGCACTCCTTCTTGTGGAAGGAGGAATTCCTTCTAATACATCAACATGATTTCCTTTTGTAGTGACAGGCTTCTTAATTGCATGTGTGCTTTTCTTCACTACTAGTTCCTCTTTTTCAATGGCAGCTTCAACCAACATATTCAAATTCCTCTGGGCCACTTTATCCTTAAAGTGTTGCAATTCTGCCTTAAGTTTTCTGTTAAGAGAATGAAAGACTATGTTTTGCCTATAGAGGTTCTTGAGTTGTTTATGGAGAGGAAGGGATCTTCTAGCTGCAAATATTGCCAAATCAAGAGTATTGCTATAATTATCCTTGAGCTCCTTCATCTTAATTCTTTCAGATAAACCCTCTGATTTACAACGAGCAACCTCCTTCCTAGCCTCCCTGATCTTTCTAATCAATCTTTTGAAGGTGTGATTGCTAGGTGGAGTGCTAATGTTGATAATCTCAACAACATTCTTCATGGCTTCATCTTCATCTTTCTGCTGCACAGGGGCTCTACCTACCACCTCAATACGCTTCTCAATGCCTTTGCCCTTATCTCATTTTTTCTTCAGAATATAAACCATTGGTAGGACTTGTGCTTCAACAGCCTCCTTGAGAGCTGATGATCTTGCGAAAGGCTTCTTGACTTTTGTGCTAGCTACTAAGGGAGATGAAGAGAAATGCAATTTTATTCCTTTCTTGGTTGTGGATTTAGTAGATGAAGGGACCTCTTCCAATTCTGGTGCAGGAGAAGGTGAAAAGTCTCTCTGTGGAGAATGATAAGCCTCCCTCTCTGCTTCTTCAACTTCCTTAATAACCTCTTTGTCTTGAGTAATGGGTTTACTCTTTCTTTTCTTGCTTGTTCCTGTTGGAGCATCATTAGTAGATGACAAAGGAAGTTGCATCTCTGACTAAGGGGTTGAAGCTGTGTTCAACTTCATGTGAGAAGAAACAATGAATTTCTCCCAAGGAATGTTCCTCTTCTTCAATTCTTCCATTGCCAACATTCTGATCAATCCAGAGTGAAAGACACTAGTGTCCACGGCCTTGGATTTAGCTTGGACTCTGTCAAACATTTTTCCCATGATCCTCAACAAGTAGAAAGGGATATTCATTTCATCTTTACCAGTAAAATGAAGCAGAAGTCTTATATGGTACTAGTATAACATATTAAACCTTCCCTCACGTGTGAAGTATCTCTGGATGATCTTGAACATCTTGTCAAAATCTTCAACTAGATGACTTCTAGGCACTCCCTTGGACAAGTTGTTAGTCTGATAATCTGGTTTGAGGAAGTCCTTGGAGAAGGCAACATTCAAAGTCATAGATTTAAACCATCTCTCCCTAGTGCCAGGAATCCTTGTGGTTGCTGCAATAGAGGCTTTAGACAACTCAAAATCTAGGTCTCCTACCTTAGTCTTAAGGCCATCAAAATGTGAGAAAAATTGTCTTGCCACTTCAGGATGTCCCCTGTGCAGGTTTCAACAAAAAGAGAGACAACCCACCCTTTGAAAAAATTCCTTAACCATTGGCTCTGCATCAAATAAGTGCATGTCTGAGGATTTAGTTTTGACCACAGTTCCTCCCTTGTGAGATTTTTTCTTTTGAGGTGTCTCCATGGGTTAAGACAAGGGATCAAAGGCTATGGTGCAGTGAAGGCTAGGAGAGAAAACAGAGGCAAAATTCAATGGGAGAATGACAGTGAACAATGGTTGCTCTTTCCTAGGATTCTCCTCTAACTCACACTGTTTTGATGGATTTTGGAAGGGAATAAATGCAATTTTCCCTCTCTTTACTGTTTGTAGATCTCAAACTGAACAATGACAATATAGTGAAAAGAAAACTTCTACAATGGTCTTTGAAAACCTGGCTAACAATACTCCAATCCAAATAGTAGAGGAAGCAGGGGAAATGTAGTGAGGTTTCAACAACGATTTTGGTAGCGCAGTGCGCACACAAGGAATAGGCATTTGCACGGGCACTCAACACTCAGGAGAAAGATGAATGGGTGTCTTGATAACTGAAAACTAGGTGACAATGGTTGCAAGTATGTGTAAGAGAAAATATGAATGGAGAGGGATGAAGGAGGGAGTGATTTGTAGAGATGGTCGCTACCAAAACTCAGGCAACAACTATCACACGAATTCGCTATGCAAAGGAGGGAGTCCACAGAATACTGGAGGATTAATGACAACTTGAGGCTCTGCAACCAGTTAGGATATCGCTACGATCACCTTAGCTTCCAAATCCACCTCAACAGCTAATCCCGTAGCGCTGTCTGTAAATGGTCTGAACTGACAATTTTAGCAGCGCTGAGTTTGATAACATTCAAATCTTTGAGACCGTTAGCAAACTCATTAAAACCAAATATTCGAATGCATCTTTTAATGAACCATGGTGCTGAAAACAAGGTAGAACATGACTTCAGCAAAATGATGACGAATCATGGCAAGGAATAAAGGACAAAGAGTGCGCTACATAAACTCTTTTTCAAAAAGATGATTTGACCACCTTAATAGGACATAGGGACAACATGGCAAGGATATAAAGGTATGAGTGGAAAAAGTGACATGTCAAGTCATGTAGGTCATGGGCTGAGTCAGGCTTGGTGCCAATTCATGAGGTGATTCAAACTATAAGCCAAGAAAACGAACCTAGGCTAAATATCTATGTGAGGGTAAAAAAATGAGCCAACACTCGAGCCTTTATTTTATTCAAGCTAACCTAAGAAAATCACACGAGGAAAAGTAAAGAAAAATTGAAGTCTAAAGGCTAAAAAAGTTAAACCTAAGGGATAAAAGACCCAAGGAAACTTAGTGTGATAACATTGGCTCCACAGGGGATGACATGCTCCTTGAGGGTTGCCAAGGACAAGTAGTTTTAGTGCCTTATCCCAGGGCTATGGGGTCACTTGTTCAATAAAAAATAAAACAAAAAATGATATTTACAATGGCATGGAAAGCCACTCATGGCTTAAGCAAAATACGTTTTCAGAAAATGCCCATTGACAGGGCCACCAAAAACTTCAGAATCCTCCAAATTCTGCAACTTATAATTGTTATTTGAAAATACCTTAGAAATTTTGAAGGGACCAATCCACATGGCCTCAAATTTACCGTGATTGCCTTTTTCTTGCTTGGGTGCATCCCACTTGAGCACTAGATATCCCAGCTGTAAATATTCTTTGCTTACTTTCTTATCAACGGCTTGCTTGATCTTCTGTTGATGGCCCTATGCTTTGTCCAATAACTGCCCTCTAGTTTGTTGCACTTCTACCAGCTGCTGTATTCTTCTGATCATATCATCAGGTTCTCCTTAGTAGTCTTGGAAGAATTTTTCCACAGGAAAGACAAGATGAGAAGGAAAGATAGCCTCAACTCCATACACAAGCTGAAAATGAGAGACACCAAAAGATCTCTTTGTTTTCACTCTATTAGTCCACAAAGCAAACTTAATCTTTGAATCCTATGCTTTCTTATTGTCTTCTAACAATATTTTGATGATATTTATAAGGCTCTTGTTAGAGGACTCTGCTAGTCCTTTCCCTTAGAGGTAGTAAGGAGTAGAATGAACCAATGTAATCCCATACTGTTCACAAAACTTGATCAATGGTTCAGCCTTGAAAGATGCAACATTATCAGTAACTGTTCGAACAACCAAATCTCGCCATAATATCCTCAAGAAAACCAATGATTACTTTGTGGGAGGCATTCCTTGTAGGGATGTCTTATATCCACTTAGTAAAGTAATCAATGGTAGTCAAGATCCACCTATGCTGGCCACGAGATACCACGAGATTCAATGGCAAAGACTTGAGCTGCTGCTTTCCAGTGAACTTTTGGCACTTGACATAAGCTCTAATCTTTGCACAAATGTCAGTAAAAAGTCTAGGCCAAAAATACCAAGCTCTGAGAATCTTATAGGCTGTGGTTTTCCAGAAGTGATGACCCCCACATAAACTTTCATGAAAATCAAACATAATCTTTTGGGCCTCATGTGGATCTAAACATCTCAAAAGCACTCCTAAAGGATCTTTCCAACACAAAACTTGTTCAATGAGACAAAATTTGATTGATTTGAGCTTCAAATCTCTTACCTTGTTTTTCTCCATACCATCAAGAGGCTGGAACTTCTATAAAAAATATATAATGTCGTTGTACCAAGTGCATTCTGCCAATGGAGGGCTGACTTGAGAACCTTTATCAGACAACTCAACCTGTTGATTTTCTGAGCTAATATTGATGAAATTAATCCCCTGAGCTTTACAATTTGATTCAGCCAACAACCTAGCTAAACCTTGGCCTTTAACCAATTTGGTGGGCTTTATTTCAAGATCAAATTCAAGGATTTTGGCAATCCATTTGCTCCTCCTTCCATCTATGTCAGGCTGAATAAGAATCTCTTTCACTAAGGCTGAAGGGACATATGCAATGACTTTTGAATGCAACACATAGACTATGAAAGCCTTGAGAGATTTGACCAAAGCATAGGCCTGCTTTTCCATGATGTCATATATTATTTCAGCATCCCTCAATGCCCTGCTGAAAAAGGCAATGGGCTGCTCTAACCCTTCTGCATTTTTCTGCAATAAAACAACTGCTACTGTGTCAAATGAAGCAACATAAAAAATCAGAAAATCCTTGGAGTATTCAGGGATGATGAGCACAGGTGCTTCAGTCAAATCCTTTTTTATTTTATCAAAGGAATTTCAAGACTCAGTAGTCCATTTGATTTCCTTTCCTTTTCTTAGCATGACTATAATATACTTTATGAATTCAGGAAAATTTGAAACAAATTCTCAAAAAATTTATCTTCCCCAAGAAAGACTGAACTTCTTTCTTGGATCTAGGGAGAGACAAGGTTTGGATAGCTTCTACTTTGCTTGAATCAATCCTTATCCCTTAAGCTGATACAATGTGCCCCAATAATTTCCCCTCTTTCATGGCAAACAATGACTTTTTAGGATTTAGAGAGAGACCAAATTTTCTGCACTTCAAGAAGACCTTTTTCAAATGATGATAATTCTTTATCAGATTGTGAGAACACTGTTATGTCATCCAAATAAATGACTACAAACTTTTCCTTCTCCCCAATAAAGGCAAATTCCATGGCTCACTGAAAGGTCTCTCCTGCGTTCATCAATCCAAAGGGGATTTTAGCGTACATGAATGTACCCTAAGGAGTAGTGAAGGCTGTCTTCTCTCTATCTTCAGGCAAGACAGAGATATGATTGTAGCTAGAAAATCCATCAATCATAAACATCCTAGATGCCCCTGTCACCCTCTGTAATATGTGCTCCATCTTTGGAAAGGGGTAATTATCTTTCTTAGAGCTTCTATTCAAATTTATGAAATTGACACAAAGTCTGATTTCTCCATTCTTCTTTCTCACTGGGACCAAGTTGGCCACCCATTCAGAATATATCAAAGGAATGATAATCTTGGCATCCAAAAGATTTTTTACCTCTTTTCCCATAATAGGCAGTAGCATAGGATTTATTTGTCTTAGCTTCTGTCGAAATGGCTTGGTCTCTTCATTCAAAGGGATCTTATGTTCAATGATGCTTGTGTTGTATGTTCTCAGATATTCATATGTCTAGGCAAACACATCAACAAACTCTTTTAACAACTCAGCATATTCAACCCTTTGTTCCCTTGACAAACTGCTAGACAACTTGACATATTTTGGATCCTTCTCTGTACCCACATTGCATTCAGTTACACCAGCATCATCAATTGAACCTTTAACCTTTATAACCACATCATTTCTGTCGAGCAATCTTTCCACAGGAACTAGTCCTTTTGGAATATGGTTACTGGGGAACTAAACAATATGAAGATTAGCAATTTTATTTAGAAAAACATCAGCATGAGGGTTATTTTCATAATCATGATCTTGATCAATATGTAATGCAAAAAACTCATCAACAATGTCAAGAAATCTTGTGATCTCAAGATCATCCTCAAAAACCTTCCAATGTTTGACATTGTCAGGTATAGAGGATCTATACTTCACTTCTACATCATACTTGGGTTTAGGTGGAAAAGGGATTCTGAAATTACTTACTGAAACAACCAAAGAATCAACCGTGGTGTTCTCCTCTCTTGGAATAAATGAGATATTGAAAACTAAGAAGAAACTGTCAATAAGATCCCAAACTTCATTTCTATAAGTACTTAGCCTAGGGTGCTTAGCTTGATATAGATTTTTGATTTGATGGACAATTAGTTCAACATCCCCAAACACTGATTTGATTTGATGGTCTTTTGCAACCCTCAAACCCAAAACAAGAACTTCATACTATGCCACATTGTTGGTAGTTTCAAATTCTAGCTTGTAGGAAAAAGATATGGTCTCTTGAGTAGGTGAGACAAAGACTACTCCAACACCAACACCTTCCTTAGAAGAGGCTCCATCAAAAAACATCTTCCAAACAGAGGTAGTTGGAGGATAATCTTCACAAAAAGTAATGGACTGTTTTTTGATTTCAAGAGGAGGTTCAGGAGCATCAATGAGCTACAATATACTAGATCCCAAATCAGTATCAAGTGAAAAAATATGATGTTTGGTGGGGTTTGCTTCATCACTGAAAATGTAGGCCAACTGAGCTTCCCTGTAAATCCTTCTATGCTCCCCACCAAACACATGAATGGTAGAATATGTAAGGTCCCATATGCAAGGTTCCCCCTAGTCTTTTTATCCAAGATCTTGACAAGAGCATACCAAACTTAGGGGGGACATCAACCACCACAATATCCATGACCACACTTTTCATGGGAAACTGAAACAAGGTCACCACCAGATCTTTGATGACCCCAAGGCACTTCACTTTCCTAGAGTCAAAAGAATATAAGTCATGGTAAGTTTTTGTGATTTCTAATCCAAGTTCATCCATGACTGTTTTTGGCATGAGATTGTGAGATGCCCCTGAGTCCATCAAGCAGTTATGCAACACCTTATCATGAATGTTTAGTGATGTATAGAAGGGAGGGGATGAATCATCTCTATCTTCTATCAAAGGTGCTAAGATGACTACTGGATTTTCATCTTGAAGGTTGATTGAATCAGTGGAATTGGAGGAGGGTTCGGGCTGCAACATTTTGGAAAGATACTTTTTGAATTCCTCATTTTTGATCAGCTCCAAAAAAGGTACATGGATTTTGATTTTTTGAATCTCATTTTCAAAACTGAAAGAAAATGAAGATTTCATAATCTCCTTGACTTCTAGGGTAGGGTTCTTGACCAAATCTTAAGGGATTTGTGCATATTTATTTTTGCTGCCAAATGCCACAGTCTTGGCAGAATTTTATGTTTTAGTGGGCTGATCAGAAGTATCAGTCTTTTCCTCTTTCTTTTTAGATCTCAGATTATATCTATTAGGATTATATTTTTCCTTCTCTCCCTTACTCAATTCATTTATTTGATTATCCGTCAGGGATTCCTCATATGTAGATTGGGTCAAGTTGGGGGATGAAAAGGTGTCACCTAGGCAATGGATCTCATGATCATTTTCTTCATCCTCTCCTTCTTCATCAACAACAAGGTTGTTTTGTAAAGGAGTTTGGACTTTTTGATCATCCATATCTTTGTTTATTAGATCTCTTGGAAGGATATGAGGAGGATTATTTGGTCTTCTGAAGTTACCTTTGTTATCAACATTCTGTGTATTTCTATAGGCCTGTTTTCCTTCAAGCTTTAACTTCTCCATCTCAACAGAAAGAGATTTTACTAATTTGGTAAGTTCATCAACTTGAGGATGGACAACAGAGGAATCAGAGGTTGAGGCTTCAACTCTATTTTTTCTCTTGTCCCTATCATATTTTCCCCTAAGTTTGTCAGATGCCACTATGTTAGATTCTACCTCCAATGCCACATCTTGCATATGAGCTAAGGAGGAAGATCTTCTTTCTCTCAGTATAAGGAAAAAATCAAGGTCAAAAGAATTGGCATAGGTGATCTTGGCAGAGGTTTCTGTAGGCTTTAACGCAACAGGGATCTTATTGTACATTTTATTGAATCTTTTAGAGAAGTCAGAGACAGATTCTCCCTCTTTCCTCTTCAGGTATCCAAATTTTGTGATATAATACAAAAAATATTTTTTTATCCCCCCACTGTCTTAATAAAGAATCATCTAAAGCGTCAATCCCATCAATGGATCCAGGAGTCAAACCCCTAAACCATTTCCTAGCCTTACCATCAAGGCTTTGGACAAAAACTCTCATCCACACATTCTCATTCTCAATGTTTAGATTGTTTGCATAACTATAAAATGAAGCAAGATGTTCTTCAACAGTGATGTCTTCTTCTCCTGTGAATTTGGGCATGCATTTTAGGTAGTCTCTAGCAGGGAGAGCATTCATAGGCTGAGGTAAGATAAGAGGGGAATACCTAGCAACTACTATGGCATCCATCTTATTTCTAGGAGGGTTAGCGCCTGTCATTGGATTTTGAACTCTAGGAGAGCAAGGAGGAGAAGGAGATTTGATTGTGTGCAGCTTAGGAGAGAAAGGAATGTAGGAAGAAGGGATTTCATTTTTCATAGCAGAAGGCCAAGTCTTGGAAAAAGATGCTATAGGCTACAAGGGAGATGAGATTTCCTCCTCTTTGGCTACATAAATTTTAATAGGATGAGGAGTAGCAAAGCCTAAGGTAGGAAAATCTTGAAGACTCTCAAGTCTGAACCACTTCACAATATCATGAGAGGCAAGGATTTCAAAATTTTCTTCTTTCAATTCTGGGTCAAAAGAGGAGTATTCAACTGGAAAATTTTCAAAATCCAAATTCTTAGAAACTTCAATAGAAGGTAAAGGAAGATTACTTGGTATAACAACTGGTGTTTTAAGAATGGAATCAGGCAACTGACCAGAAGTACCTGATACAACAACTAAAAAACTTTCTTGAGAAGCTTTTCCCTTCTTGATTATCTTCTCTGGGTTAGCTTCAGGTGTAGCCAAAGGTAGTTGTGGATTTGACCTCGTGTTTTTGCCTTTAGGAGCCACATCTGAAACAATGGAGTCGCTAGGTGCAAGCTGTAATCTTCAATGTACTGAATTCTAATGCACCTTTAGAATCAATAAGCTTTGTCATTCAAACCCAGGGAAATGTCTTCAATCTGTTCCTCGGCAACGACACCAAGAATGTTAGCACTAGGAATCACCCTCAAATTGCATAGAGGATAAGCCCAGTACCCATCAGATTATGTGTAAGTGTAAATGCGTGTTTTAAAGGTCAAATGGACAAGGCTTAGGATAATAACGTTCTAACTCAGAAATTTGGGTTATCATGCACAATAAATTGAGGTCTGGATCAACTTCGGTCAGTGAATGGGAGTAAAAGTGAATAGAAGGAAGAATTTGGTGAGGGAAATGTAGAGGTATGCTATTGACGTTAGGTCTTCAAGCAACCTAAGGAGGAAAAATTCTCTCTGTGGAGAATGATAAGCCTCCCTCTCTGCTTCTTCAACTTCCTTAATAACATCTTTGTCTTGAGTAATGGATTTACTCTTTCTTTTCTTTCTTGTTCCTGCTGGAGCATCACTAGTAGATGGCAAAGAACTTTGCATCTCTGACTGAGGGGTTGAAGCTGTGTCCAACTTCATGTGAGAAGAAAAAATGATATGCTCCCAAGGAATGTTCCTCTTCTTCAATTCTTCCATTACCAACATTCTGATCAATCCAGAGTGAAAGACACTAGTGTCCACAATCCAGTGTGAAAGACATTTTTCCAATGCTCCTCAACAAGTAGAAAGGGATATTCATTTCATCTTTACCAATAAAATGAAGCAGAAGTCTTATATGGTACTGGTATAACATATTAAACCTTCCCTCACATGTGAATTACAAAGATGATTTTAAGGATGGAAATTTATTTTAAAATGTAGAAACTTTGGCGAATATTACTAATCCTTCTTATGTCAACTATAAATGTTTGGCTATATTTTTTTAAAAATATTCAAATTTATAAGTATATATAGTTTTTATAAAATTTTTGTGATTTTTAAGGTAAAATAATTTTATCCTATAGAATTTGGGCGAATCATTTTTAAAATAGCGAATCTCGTTTTTGGAAAAACCATGGAAATTTACCCCATGAGTGAAATTTAGCCCCTAAAAGAATCCCTGGTGAATTATCTCTGGATGATCTTCCACATCTTGTCAAAATCTTCAACTAGATGAATTCTAGGGACTCCCTTGGACAAGTTGTCAGTCTGATAATCTGGTTTGAGGAAGTCCTTGGAGAAGGCAACATTCAAATTCATAGATTTAAACCATCTCTTCCTAGTGTCAGGAACCCCTATGGCTACTGCAATAGAGGCTTCAAATACATCAAAATCCAGGTCTCCTACCTTAATCTTAAGGCCATTAAAATGCGAGGCAAATTGTCTTTCCACTTCAGGATGTCCCCTCTGCATGTTTTGACAAAAAGAGAGGCAACTCACCCATTGAAAAACTTCCCTAACCATTGGCTCTACATCAAATAAGTGCATGCCTGAGGGTTTAGTTCTGACGACAATGCCTCCCTTGTGAGATTTCTTCTTCTAAGGTGTCTCCATGTGTAAAGAAAAGGTATCAAAGGCTATTGTGTACTGAAGGCTAGGAGAGAAAACAAAGGCATAATGCAATGGGAGAATGAAAGTGAACAATGACTGCTCTTTTCTAGGATTCTCCTCTAACTCACATTGTTTTGATGGATTTTGGAAGGCAAGAAATGCAATTTTCCCTCTCTTGACTTGCAATTTTCCCTCTCTTTACTGTATATAGATCTCAAACTGAAAAATGAAAATATAGTGAAAAGAAAATTGCTGCAATGGTCTTTGAAAACCTGGCTAATAATACTCCAATCCAAATAGTAGAAGAAGCAGGGAAAATGTAGCGAGGTTTCAACAACGATTTTGGTAGCGCAGTGTGCACACAAGGAATAATCGTTTGCATGGGAACTCAACACTTAGGAGCAATATGAATGGGTGTCTTGATAACCGAAAACCAGGTGACAATGGCTGCAAGTCCGTGTGAGAGAAAATATGGATGGAGAGGGATGAACGAGGGAGCGATTTGTAGAGATGGTCGCTACCAAAACTCAGGAAACACCTATCACATGAATTCCCTATACAAATGAGGGAGTCCACAGAATACCTGGATGAGTAATGACAACTTGAGGCTCTACAAATAGTTAGGAGATCACCACGACCACCTTAGCTTCCAAATCCACCTCAGCAATTGATCCTGTAACGCTATCTATAAATGGTCTGAACTGGTAGTTTCAGCAACACCGAGTTTGATACAATTCAAATCTTTGAAACCGTTAGAAAACTCATTAAAACCAAATCTTCGAATGCATCTTTTAACGAACCATGGTGCTGAAAACAAGGTAGAACATGACCTCAGTGAAATGATGACGACTTATGGAAAGGAATGAAGGACAAGGAGTGTGCTATGAAAAATCCTAGTGAGTTGGAAATACTCTTTTTCAAAAAGATGATTTGACCACCTTAATAGGACATAGGGACAACACGGCAAGGATATAAATGTATGAGTGGAAAAAGTGACATGTCAAGTTATGTAGGTCACGTGCTGAGTCAGGCTTGGTGTCAAGTCATGAGGTGAGTCAAACTATAAGCCAAGAAAATGAACCTAGGCTAAAAATCTATGTGAAAGACAAAAAATGATCCAACACTCGAGCCTTTATTTTATTCAAGCTAACCTGGGCAAATCACACAAGGAAAAGTAAAGAAAAATTGAAGTCTAAAGGCTAAAAAATTTAAACTTAAGGGATAAAAGACCCAAGGCAACTTAGTGTGATAACATAAGGTAATGTATATATTTCCATTACTAAATAAAATGAAATATTTTTCATAACCACTAAAGGGGATGCCAATGTAGATTATGATGCATGAGAGAGATGATGAAAGGAACTGATAATGGTTGAAATGACCCCTACTAGACCAATACTTTGCTGGATTAAAATTGTCCAGAACCAGAACAATCCTCTAACCCAAAGAATTTAATTACCAGTCAAGCTCGTGGTTGGAAAATATACCTCAAGAGTGAATGAGGAGATGGGCATAGTACCCATCTGAAAAATTACTGATCTGACCCACAAAATTGGGAAATGGACCCACAAAATCTTGTCGAGAAAGGCACGAAAACAAAGGAAAATCGTGGGCAGAAAGGAGAGTGCAAGAGGAATGGGTTTGGGGACCATTTTCTGAAGAGGGGGAGCACGTGTAGCTCTTTGATTTTGAAGGGAACTGAAAAAAAATGAAATTTTTTCTGTGTACAAGAACTACTGGGAAACGTTTTCTATCCAAGATGATAAACGAGGTTGCAGAGAAGATGAGTGATTGAGGAAGAACTCATTGCAAACCCCCTTTCTCTGTGGAGAGAAAAATAGTCTACCAAGTTCTTGTGGGAGGAGGAGAGTAACCTCTGTCCTTGGCTGTTGCTGAGCAAAAGGAAGAATCTCTCTTTGGGAATCATGGTCTAGCTAGGGGGTGGCCAATGGTAAATCCCTCCAAGAGTTGTTGTGTCTATGGTTGGGTGGAAAAGGGCACCCCTTTCAGCAGTTACAACACTTTATGGTTCTAGATAAGTATATTTTGCTAAAATCTTTGTAGTGTTAAATTTCAGTAATAATTACAGTCTGTATTTTAAAGCAATATAAGTTCAATTTTTTGATTAAAATTCCTTGAAAATTTAGGTGTGAATGTGAAATGTTACAACTGAATGCTAGGTAGGTGAACAACTTCACCTCGTGACTGTCTGTACCAAATTCTGGGAGTGAATGTTTTCACTGATTGAGTTATACGGTTTACTTCATGCATAGGAAATTATGAATGTGTTAACTACCAAAAACGCACCAGCATTTTTGTAGGAAATATTCCTAATATTGTAGGGAAATTTTGACTAACTTCCCTAGCTCCAAACCCAAATCTGATTATACCATTGGAAATCCTACGATCTTTATATGTCGATCGACTATTGGAACGTGCAAAACGGATATTTTATGGCTGAGAAAATTGATTTTTCCCAAAGGCAGTTTTTTCTGAAAATTCTGACTTTCGGTGGTTAAATTACCCAGGAACTGTTCCAGTCAACCACCGAAAGCCTGTTTTAACCAGAATTTTTCA
>JASDQU010243840.1:48065-64295 GCA_032191745.1 Picea mariana
GATCAACAACATTTTTGGTTCTAATGGGAGAGGAGATCTTTGATTTTGAGGGGGATCTCAATTTATTTTCCATCTCTCATTTCTTGGGGGATACCTATTTTTTCGTTTAACTCTTTCCACTTGCACCAATCTATTTTTCATTGCAGTGTTTTGTTGAGTGAAATTAGTTTCCATTTGCTTCATTGAATTCATTATAGTAGTTAAAGGATTAGGTGTTGGGTTAGAAGTATTGGCGGTGCTTGGATTAGGATCTACCCTATATGTACTTGTTCTAGATGGGGCTAGGAAATAGGGTTTCTCAACAACTACCTAATCAACATTGAGGCTTTTAGCTTTAGCTCAGGCATCTTTTATATCTATTAGTTTTGTTTGATCAAGAAATAAACTAAATTGGCCTTGATATGATTTTAAATAGTACAACAACACAGTGGCTACGGTAGGTTTAAGGTCATTAGGAAGATCTTGAACCAACTTATCAAATCCTGTATTAAATTCATCAACAATTTCATTTTCATTTCTTCTTACACATGTAAATGCATTCAACACAAATCTATTCTATTTTTTTTTTCTTGCCATATTGAAAAGAAAGTGTTTCTACAATGATCCAAAGTATTCATGCTATTGTTGGGAAAACCAAGAAACCATTCACGTGCATCTTTCTTGAAAGATAAAGCAAATAGTTTAAGGAGGACATCAAGATATTTAATTGTTTCACTTCGAATCAAATCCACAAAAGCATCCCAATGAAAATTAAAAGTAATAGCATTATCTCCATGAAATATAGACAATTTGTCAAGTGCTTTAGGTAGATCACGGGGTTGACCAACAATGATAGAAAAATTAAAGGGCTTATAAGAATTTGATAACAAAGGAGAAACACTATTTATTTGAGGATTAAGGGGTCTTAAGTTACATGCAAACAAATACCTTGTATCTTGAATAGACTCAATCTCCAAGTTATAGTTAGCCTCTTTAACCTTAGGGTTATACTAGTTCAATATTCTTCTATACACTCTTTTAGGTTCATGGATTAGATAAATAGGTCCTTGAGATGAACTTCATGCAAAATATTTTTTAGGTAAATTTGTAACTTTTAAGCCTTTGAAGTGAAACAATGCATACAATTTATTAAGAAAGATAGAAAGAACAACAAATGCATACACAAAGTGCACATAGATTTACCCTATAAACCATTAACCAAGAAAACCAACAAAACTTAGAGACACACCTCTATAATACCCTTGTTTCCCCCAACTTGTAAATATAACTATAGTTTTCTAAGAGACTATGGGCAGGTTGATTATGCGTGGATGTTGGAATTGATGAAACTTTGATTATAGAAGGTGTTAGCACTAGGAATCAACCTCAGATTGCATAGAGGATAAAACCAATACCCAACAGATTATGTGTAAGTGTAAATGAGTGTTTTAAAGATCAAATGGACAAGGCTTAGGATAATAACATTCTAACTCATAAATCTGGGCTAGCATGCACAAGCAATTGAGGTCTTGATCAACTTTGGTCAGTGAATGGGAGTAAAAGTGAATAAAAGGAAGACTTTGGTGAGGGAAATGTAGAGGTTTGCTATTGACATCAGGTCTTCAAGCAGCCTAAGGAGGAAAAAATTCAAACACAAGATCTTCTTCAATTCAAAGTTTAAAGAACATTGAAGAACATCATAACAATACTATAATCAAACATTCATCATAATACAACTATAACAATATCATGTGAATCATTCAGGCATGGAAACTTCAGTATAAGAGGCAACACGATGGAATAAGAGAAACTGACTTATATTAATAAAAAATTCTCAAGTCAAGTACATAACCAGAGAACCAATATGCTTCATCAAAATATTACAATAAGGGAGCTTAGCTCAACCATTTGAACCCTCTAAAATATTTGGAATGTCTATTTATAACAAAAGGGGAAGGCAACAACTAGAGGTGTGAGTTGGCCTTCCTCCCATAGGATTCTCCAAATCAGTTATTCAATTTAACAACTACGCTAACAACTATGCTATAAAAAAGGAAACATGTTGGCAACTAATCCAACAAACTTTTAATTGACATTGTCTTCATTGATGTGCATCCCTTTCCATGCCAAGTGTCCTGCAGAGGTTGTAAGTTGTCATCATGTTGCCACCTATGATATTATCCCTTCTCCACATCATCAACCACCCACCAGAGTGATAAAATCGAACCCCTTGATTCCAAGTACCAGTTGGTAGCGTCATTCAGTAGCGCGTTGGGTAGTGAGTTTTTGTAGCGCCTTTACAAAATACTATGCACATTTTGTAGTACAGATCCAAAACAGGACTGCAAAATTGGTAGCGCCGAGCCTGTATATCTCTGTGTGTAATTTGGTAGTGCCGAGCCTGCATATCTCTATGGAATTGGTAGCATCCTCACTGAACTGGTCCTACAGAATTTGTAGCACCCATCATCAAAACAAATTTGGTAGCGCCACTGTAATATATCTCTGCGAATTCAGTAGTGCCATCATTATACAACTTAGGAGATTTGGTAGCATTCCTGTATGATTCCATAGCGCCATAGCGCTACAAAATGTCTGTGTTCTTTCTTTATGAGGAGACTAATCTTTTGAAAAGCACAAAAAATCTGAGTTGATAGGTTAGGAGCCTGTAAATGCTTGTATAAGTGGAAAAAAGAATACATCCTTGATCACTTACTCTTGCAAAAAGAGACCACTCTAAAAAATGAAGCTTATACCCCCCAACTATTTCATCAACCTAGCACTCCTTCTTGTGGAAGGAGGAATTCCTTCTAACACATCAACATGCTTTCCTTTTGTAGTGACAGGCTTCTTAACTGCATGTGTGCTTTTCTTCACCACTGGTTCCTCTTTTTCAATGACAACTTCAACCAACATATTCAAATTCCTCTGGGCCACTTTATCCTTGAAGTGTTGCAATTCTGCCTTAAGTTTTCTGTTAAGAGAATGAAAGACTATGTTTTGCCTATAGAGGTTCTTGAGTTGTTTAGGGAGAGGAAGGGATCTTCTAGCTGCAAATATTGCCAAAT
Organism: Picea mariana; assembly: GCA_032191745.1. NCBI lineage: Eukaryota > Viridiplantae > Streptophyta > Pinopsida > Pinales > Pinaceae > Picea > Picea mariana. The sequence continues at coordinate 51,113 of JASDQU010243840.1, forward strand.
CAAGAGTATTGCTGTAATTATCCTTGAGCTCCTTCATCTCAATTCTTTCAGATAAACCCTCTGATTTACAGCGAGCAACCTCCTTCCTAGCCTCCCTGATCTTTCTAATCAATCTTTTGAAGGTGTGATTTCTAGGTGGAGTGCTAATGTTGATAATCTCAACAAAATTCTTCATGGCTTCATTTTCATCTTTCTGCTGCACAGGGGCTCTGCCTACCACCTCAATACTCTTCTCAATGCCTTTTCCCTTATCTCGTTTTTTCTTCAGAATATAAACTGTTGGTAGGACTTGTGCTTCAACAACCTCCTTGAGAGATAATGATCTTGTGAAAGGATTCTTGAATTTTGTGCTAGCTACTAAGGGAGATGAAGAGAAATGCAATTTTATTCGTTTCTTGGTTGTGGATTTAGTAGATGAAGGGACCTCTTCCAATTCTGGTGCAGGAGGAGGTGAAAAGTCTCTTTGTGGAGAATGATAAGCCTCCCTCTCTGCTTATTCAACTTCCTTAATAACCTCTTTGTCTTGAGTAATGGATTTACTCTTTCTTTTCTTTCCTGTTCCTGCTGGAGCATCACTAGTAGATGACAAAGGACTTTGCATCTCTAATTAAGGGGTTGAAGCTATGTCCAACTTCATGTGAGAAGAAACAATGAATTGCTCCCAAGGAATGTTCCTCTTCTTCAATTCTTCCATTACCAACATTCTGATCAATCCAGAGTGAAAGACACTAGTGTCCATGGCCTTGGATTTAGCTTGGACTCTGTCATACATTTTTCCCATGATCCTCAATAAGTAGAAAGAGATATTCATTTCATCTTTACCAGTAAAATGAACCAAAAGTATTATATGGTACTGGTATAACATATTAAACCTTCCCTCACATGTGAAGTATCTCTGGATGATCTTGAACATCTTGTCAAAATCTTCAACTAGATGACTTCTAGGCACTCCCTTGGACAAGTTGTCAATCTGATAATCTGGTTTGAGGAAGTCCTTGGAGAAGGCAACATTCAAAGTCATAGATTTAAACCATCTTTCCCGAGTTCCAGGAATCCTTGTGGTTGCTGCAATAGAGGCTTTAGACAACTCAAACTCCAGGTCTCCTACCTTAGTCTTAAGGCCATCAAAATGTGAGGAAAATTGTCTTGCCACTTTAGGATGTCCCCTGTGCATGTTTTGACAAAAAGAGAGGCAACCCACCCTTTGAAAAAATTCTTTAACCATTGGCTCTGCATCAAATAAGTGCATGTCTGAGGGTTCAGTTTTGACCACTGTGCCTCCCTTGTGAGATTTGTTCTTTTGAGGTGTTTCCATGGGTCAAGACAAGGGATAAAAGGCTATGGTGCAGTGAAGGCTAGGAAAGAAAACATAGGCAAACTTCAATGGGAGAATGACAATGAACAATGGCTGCTCTTTTCTAGGATTCTCCTCTAACTCACACTGTTTTGATGGATTTTGGAAGGAAATAAATGCAATTTTCCCTCTCTTTACTGTCTATAGATCTCAAACTGAACAATGACAATATAGTGAAAAGAAAACTGCTACAATGGTCTTTGAAAACCTAGCTAATAATACTCCAATCCAAATAGTAGAGGAAGCAGGGGAAATGTAGTGAGGTTTCAACAACGATTTTGGTAGTGCAGTGCACACACAAAGAATAGGCATTTGCATGGGCACTCAACACTCAGGAGAAAGATGAATGGGTGTCTTGATAATTGAAAACCAGGTGACAATGGTTGCAAGTATGTGTGAGAGAAAATATGGATGGAGAGGGATGAAGGAGGGAGTGATTTGCAGAGATGGTCGCTACCAAAACTCAGGGAACAACTATCACACGAATTCTCTATGCAAAGGAGGGAGTCCACAGAATACCTGGAGGATTAATGACAACTTGAGGCTCTGCAACCAGTTAGGATATCACTACGACCACCTTATCTTCCAAATCCACCTCAACAGTTGATCCCGTAGCACTGTCTGCAAATGGTCTGAATTGGCAATTTTAACAGCGCCGAGTTTGATAACATTCAAATCTTTGAGACTGTTAGCAAACTCATTAAAACCAAATATTCAAATGCATATTTTAATGAACCATGGTGCTGAAAACAAGGTAGAACATGACCTTAGCGAAATGATGACGAATCATGGCAAGGAATAAAGGACAAGGAGTGCGCTACAGAAACTCCTAGTGAGTTGGCAACGCTCTTTTTCAAAAAGATGATTTGACCACCTTAATAGGACATAATGACAACATGGAAAGGATATAAAGGTATGAGTGGAAAAAGTGACATGTCAAGTCATGTAGGTCATGGGCCGAGTCAGGCTTGGTGCCAATTCATGAGGTGATTCAAACTATAAGCCAAGAAAACGAACCTAGGCTAAATATCTATATGAGGGTCAAAAAATGAGCCAACACTCAAGCCTTTATTTTATTCAAGCTAACCTAAGAAAATCACACGAGGAAAAGTAAAGAAAAATTGAAGCCTAAAGGCTAAAAAAATTAAACCTAAGGGATAAAAGACTCAAGGAAACTTAGTGTGATAACATTGGCTCCACAGGGGATGACATGCTCCCTGCGGGTTGCCAAGAACAAGTAGTTTTAGTGCCTTATCCTAGGGTTATGGGGTCACTTGTTCAATAAAAAAAAATAAAAAAAAATGATATTTACAATGGCATGGAAAGCCACTCATGGCTTAAGCAAAATACCTTTTCAGAAAATGCCCATTGACAGGGCCACCAAAAACTTCAGAATCCTCCAAATTCTGCAACTTATAAGTGTTATTTGAAAATACCTTAGAAATTTTGAAGGGACCAATCCACATGGACTCAAATTTACCGTGATTGCCTTTGTCTTGCTTGGGTGCATCCCACTTGAGCACTTGATATCCCAGCTGGAAATCTTCTTTGCTTACCTTCTTATCAAAGGCTTGCTTGATCTTCTGTTGATGGCCCCATGCTTTGTCCAATAGCTGCCCTCTAGTTTGCTGCACTTCTAACAACTGTTGTATTCTTCTGATCATATCATTAGGTTCTCCTTGGTAGTCTTGGAAGAATTTTTCCACATGAAAGACAAGATGAGAAGGAAAGATAACCTCAATTCCATACACAAGCTAAAAATGAGAGACACCAAGAGATCTCTTTGTTGTCACTCTATCAGTCCACAAAGCAAATTTAAGCTTTGAATCCCATGCTTTCTTTTTGTCTTTTAACAATATTTTGATGATCTTTATAAGGCTCTTGTTAGAGGACTCTGCTAGTCCATTCCCTTAGGGGTAGTAAGGATTAGAATGAACCAATGTAATCCCATATTGTTCACAAAACTTGATCAATGGTTCAGCCTTGAAAGATGCAACATTATCAGTAACAATTCTGTTCAGACAACCAAATCTCGCCATAATATCCTAAAAAAAACCAATGATTACTTTGTGGGAGACATTCCTTGTAGGGATGGCTTATATCCACTTAGTAAAGTAATCAATGGCAGTCAAGATCCACCTATGCTGACCACGAGCTACCACGAGCTTCAATGGCAAAGACTTGAGCTGCTGCTTTCCAGTGAACTTTTGGCACTTGACACAAGCTCTAATCTTTGCACAAACATCAATAAAAAGTCTAGGCCAAAAATACCCATCTCTGAGAATCTTATAGGCTGTGGTTTTCCAGAAGTGATGACCCCCACATAAACTTTCATGAAAATCAGACATAATCTTTTGGGCCTCATGTGGATCTAAACATCTCAAAAGCACTCCTAAATGATCTTTCCAATACAAAACTTGTTCAATGAGACAACATTTGATTGATTTGAGCTTCAAATCTCTTACCTTGTTTTTCTCCATACCATCAAGAGGCTGCAACTTCTATAGAAAATATATAATGTCGTTGTACCAAGTGCATTCTGCCAATGGAGGGTTGAATTGAGAACCTTTATCAGACAACTCAACCTGTTGATTTTTTGAGCTAATATTGATGAAATTAACCCCCTGAGCTTTAAAATTTGATTCAACCAACAACCTAGCTAAACCTTTGCCTTTAACCAATTTGGTGGGCTTTATTTCAAGATCAAATTCAAGGATTTTGGCAATCCATTTGCTCCTCCTTCCGTCTATGTCAGGTTGAATAAGAATCTCTTTCATTGAGGCTGAAGGGACATATGCAGTGACTTTTGAATGCAACACATAGACTCTAAAAGCCTTGAGAGATTTGACCAAAGCATAGGCCTGCTTTTCTATGATGTCATATATTATTTTAGCATCCCTCAATGCCCTGCTGAAAAAGGCAATGGGCTGCTCTAACCCTTCTGCATTTTTCTGCAATAAAACAACTGCTACTGTGTCAAATGAAGCAAAAGAAAAAATCAGAAAATCCTCGAAGTAGTCAGGGCTGATGAGCACAGGTGCTTAAGTCAAAGCCTTTTTTACTTTATTAAAGGAATTTCGAGACTCAATAATCCATTTGATTTCCTTTCCTTTCCTCAGCATGATTGTAATATACTTTACGAATTCAGGAAAATTTGAAACAAATTCTCAAAAAATTTATCTTCCCCAAGAAATACTGAACTTCTTTCTTGGATCTAGGGAGAGACAAGGTTTGGATAGCTTCTACTTTGCTTGAATCAATCCTGATCCCTTAAGCTGATACAATTTGCCCCAATAATTTCCCCTCTTTCATGGCAAACAATGACTTTTTAGGATTTAGAGAGAGACCAAATTTTCTGCACTTCAAGAAGACCTTTTTCAAATGATGATAATTCTTTATCAGATTGTGAGAACACTGTTATGTCATCCAAATAAATGACTACAAACTTGTCCTTCTCCCCAATAAAGGAAAAGTCCATGGCTCACTGAAAGGTCGCTCCTGCGTTCATCAATCCAAAGGGCTTTTTAGTGTACATGAATGTACCCCAAGGAGTAGTGAAGGATGTCTTCTCTCTATCTTCAGGCAAGACAGAAATATGATTGTAGCTAGAAAATCCATCAATCATAGACATCCTAGATGCCCCTATCACCCTCTGTAATATGTGCTCCGTCTTTGGAAAGGGGTAATTATCTTTCTTAGAGCTTCTATTCAAATTTATGAAATCGACATAAAGTCTGATTTCTCCATTCTTCTTTCTCACTGAGACCAAGTTGGCCACCCATTCATAATATCTCAAAGGAATGATAATCTTGGCATCCAAAAGATTTTTTACCTCTTTTCCTAGAATAGGCAGTAGCATAGGATTTATTTGTCTCAGCTTTTGTCGAAATGGCTTGGTCTCTTCCTTCAAAGGGATCTTATGTTCAATGATGCTTGTGTCGTATGTTCTCAGATCTTCATATGTCTAGGAAAACACATCAACAAACTCCTTTAACAACTCAACATATTCAACCCTTTGTTCCATTGACAAACTGCTAGACAACTTGACATATTTTGGATCCTTCTCTGTACCCACATTGCATTCAGTTACATCAGCATCATCAGTTGAACCTTTAACCTTTACAACCACATCATTTCTATCGAACAATCTTTCCATAGGAACTAGTACTTTTGGAATATGGTTACTAGGCAACTGAACAATATGATGATTAACAATTTTATTTAGAAAAACATTAGCATGAGGGTTATTTTCATAATCATGATCTTGATCAATATGTAATGCAAAAAAATCATCAACAATGTCAAGAAATATTTTGATCTCAAGATCATCCTCAAAAACCTTCCAATGTTTGACATTGTCAGGTATAGAGGATCTATACTTCACTTCTACATCATACTTGAGTTTAGGTGGAAAAGGGATTCTGAAATTACTTACTGAAACAACCAAAGAATCAACCATGGTGTTCTCCTCTCTTGGAATAAATGAGATATTGAAAACTAAGAAGAATCTGTCAACAAGATCCCAAACTTCATTTCTATAAGTCCTTAGGGGGTGCTTAACTTGATATAGATTTTTGATTTGATGGACAATTAGTTCAACATCCCCAAACACTGATTTGATTTGATGATATTTTGTAACTCTCAAACCCAAAACAAGAGCTTCATACTATTCCACATTGTTGGTAGTTTCAAATTCTAGCTTGTAGGAAAAATATATGGTCTCTTGAGTAGGTGAGACAAAGACTACTCCAACACCAACACCTTCCTTAGAAGAGGCTCCATCAAAAAACATCTTCCAAACAGAGGTAGTTGGAGGATAATATTCACAAAAAGTAATGGACTATTTTCTGATTTCAAGAGGAGGTTCAGGAGCATCAGTGAGCTACTATATACTAGATCCCAAATCAGTATCAAGTGTAAAAACAGGATGGTTGGTGGGGTTTGCTTCATCACTGATAATGTAGGCCAACTGAGCTTCCCTGTAAATCCTTCTATGCTCCCCCCCAAACACATGAATGATAGAATATGTAAGGTCCATATGCAAGGTTCCCCCTAGTCTTTTTATCCAAGATCTTGACAAGAACATACCAAACTTATGGGGGGACATCATCCACCACAATATCCATGACCACACTTTTCATGGGAAACTGAAACAAGGTCACCACCAGATCTTTGATGACCCCAAGACACTTCACTTTCCTAGAGTCAAAAGAATATAAGTCATGGTAAGTTTTTGTGATTTCTAATCCAAGTTCATCCATCACTGTTTTTGGCATGAGATTGTGAAATGCCCCTGAGTCCATCAAGCAGTTATGCAACACCTTATCATGAATGTTTAGTGATGTATAGAAGGGAGGGGATGAATCATATCTATCTTCTATCAAAGGTCCTAAGATGACTGCTGGATTTTCATCTTGAAGGTTGACTGAATCAGTGGAATTGGAGGAGGGTTTGGGCTGCAGCATTTTGGAAAGATACTTTTTGAAATCCTCATTTTTGATCAGCTCCAAAAAAGGTACATGGATTTTGATTTTTTGAATCTCACTTTCAAAACTGAAAGAAGATGGAGATTTCATAATCTCCTTGACTTCTGGGGTAGGGTTCTTGACCAAATCTTGAGGGATTTGTGCATATTTATCTTTGCTGCCAAATGCCATAGTCTTGGCAGAATTTTATGTTTTAGTGGGCTGATCAGAAGTATCAGTCTTTTCCTCTTTCTTTTTAGATCTCAGATTATATCTATTAGGATTATATTTTTCCTTCTCTCCCTTACTTAATTCATTTATTTGATTATCCATAAAGGATTCCTCATATGTAGATTGGGTCAAGTTGGGGGATGAAAAGGTGTCACCTAGGCAATGGATCTCATGATCAATTTCTTCATCCTCTCCTTCTTCATCAACAACAAGGTTGTTTTGTAAATGAGTTTGGACTTTTTGATCATCCATATCTCTATTTATTAGATCTCTTGGAAGGATCCGAGGAGGGTTATTTGGTCTTATGAAGTTACCTCTGTTATCAACATTCTGTGTATTTCTATAGGCCTGTTTTCCTTCAAGATTTAACTTCTCCATCTCAAAAAAAAGAGATTTTACTAATTTGGTAAGTTCATCAAATTGAGGATGGACAATAGAGGAATCAGAGGTTGAGGCTTCAACTCTATTTTTTCTCTTGTCCCTATCATATTTTCCCCTAAGTTTTTCAGATGCCACTATGTTAGATTCTACCTCCAATGCCACATCTTGCATATGAGCTAAGGAGGCAGATCTTCTTTCTCCCAGTAGAAGGAAAAAATCAGGGTCAAAAGAACTGACATAGGTGATCTTGGCAGAGGTTTCTGTAGGCTTTATCTCAACAGGGTTCTTATTGTACATTTTATTGAATCTTTTAGAGAAGTCAAAGACATATTCTCCCTCTTTCCTCCTTAGGGATCCAAATTCTGTGATATAATACAAAAAATCTTTTTTATCCCCCCGCTGTCTTAAGAAAGAATCATCTAAAGCGTCAATCCCATCAATGGATCCAGGATTCAAACCCCTAAACCATTTCCTAGCCTTACCATCAAGGCTTTGGACAAAGAATCTCATCCACACATCCTCATTCTCAATGTTTAGATTGCCTGCATAACTATAAAATGAAGCAAGATGTTCTTCAATAGTTATGTCTTCTTCTCCTGTGAATTTGGGCATGTATTTTAGGTAGTCTTCAACAGGGAGAGCATTCATAGGCTGAGGTAAGATAAGAGGGGCATACCTAGCAGCCACTATGGCATCCATCTTACTTCTAGGAGGGTTAGCGCCTGTCATTGGATTTTGAACTCTAGGAGAGCAAGGAGGAGAAGGAGATTTGATTGTGTGCAGCTTAGGAGAGAAAGGAATGTAGGAAGAAGGGATTTTAGTTTTCATAGCAGAAGGCCGAGTCTTGGAAAAAGATGCTATAGGATGCAAGGGAGATGAGATTTCCTCCTCTTTGGCTACATAAATTTTAATAGGAGGAGGAGTAGCAAAGCCTAAGGTAGGAAAATCTTCAAGACTCTCAAGTCTGAACCACTTCACAATAGTAGGAGAGGCAAGGATTTCAAAATTTTCTTCTTTCAATTCTGGGTCAAAAGAGGAGGATTCAACTGGAAATTTTCAAAATCCAAATTCTTAGAAACTTCAATAGAAGGTAAAGGAAGATTACTTGATATAACAACTGGTGTTTTAAGAATGGAATCAGGCAACTGACCAGAAGTACCTGATACAACAACAAAAAAACTTTCTTGAGAAGCTTTTCCCTCTTGATTATCTTCTCTGGGTCAACTTCAGGTGTAGCCAAAGGTAGTTGTGGATTTGACCTCGTGTTTCTACCTTTAGGAGCCACATATGAAACAATGGAGTCGCCAGGTGCAAGCTGTAATATTCAATGTACTGAATTCTAATGCACCTTTAGAATCAATAAGCTTTGTCATTCAAACCCAGGGAAATGTCTTCAATCCGTTCCTCGACAACGACACCAAGAATGTTAGCACTCAGAATCACCCTCAAATTGCATAAAGGATAAGCCCAGTACCCATCAGATTATGTGTAAGTGTAAATGTGTGTTTTAAAGGTCAAATGGACAAGGCTTAGGATAATAACGTTCTAACTCAGAAATCTGGGCTAGCATGCACAAGAAATTGAGGTCTGGATCAACTTCGGTCAGTGAATGGGAGTAGAAGTGAATAGAAAGAAGAATTTGGTGAGGGAAATGTAGAGGTATGCTATTGACGTCAGGTCTTCAAGCAACCTAAGGAGGAAAATTTATCTCTGTGGAGAATTATAAGCCTCCCTCTCTGCTTCTTCAACTTCCTTAATAACCTCTTTGTCTTGAGTAATGGATTTACTCTATCTTTTCTTGCTTGTTCCTGCTGGAGCATCACTAGTAGATGGAAAAGGACTTTGCATCTCTGACTGAGGGGTTGAAGCTGTGTCCAACTTCATGTGAGAAGAAAAAATGATATGCTCCCAAGGAATGTTCCTCTTCTTCAATTCTTCCATTACCAACATTCTGATCAATCTAGAGTGAAAGACACTAGTGTCCACAACCTTGGATTTGGCTTAGAATCTGTCAGACATTTTTCCAATGCTCCTCAACAAGTAGAAAGGGATATTCATTTCACCTTTACCAGTAAAATGAAGCAGAAGTCTTATATGGTACTGGTGTAACATATTAAACCTTCCCTCACATGTGAATTACAAGGATGATTTTAAGGATGGAAATTTATTTTAAAATGTAGAAACTTTGGCGAATATTACTAATCCTTCATATGTCAACTATAAATGTTTGGTTATATTTTTTTAAAATATTCAAATTTCTAAGTATATATAGTTTTTATAATTTTTTTGTGATTTTAAGGTAAAATAATTTTATCCTATAGAATTTGGGCGAATCATTTTTAAAATAGCGAATCTTGTTTTTGGAAAAACCATGGAAATTTACCCCATGAGCAAAATTTAGCCCCTAAAATCATCCTTGGTGAATTATCTCTAGATGATCTTCCACATCTTGTCAAAATCTTCAACTAGATGAATTCTAGGGACTCCCTTGGACAAGTTGTCAGTCTGATAATTTGGTTTGAGGAAGTCCTTGGAGAAGGCAACATTCAAATTCATAGATTTAAACCATCTCTCCCTAGTGTCAGGAATCCTTGTGGCTGCTACAATAGAGGCGTCAAATACCTCAAAATCCAAGTCTCCTACCTTAGTCTTAAGGCCATCAAAATGTGATGCAAATTGTCTTGCCACTTCAGGATGTCCCCTCTGCATGTTTTGACAAAAAGAGAGGCAACCCACCCATTGAAAAACTTCCCTAACCATTGGCTCTGAATCAAATAAGTGCATGTCTGAGGGTTGAGTTCTGACCACAATGCCTCCCTTGTGAGATTTGTTCTTCTGAGGTGTCTCCATGTGTAAAGAAAAGGTATCAAAGGCTATTGTGCAGTGAAGGGTAGGAGAACAAACAAAGGCAGAATGCAATGGGAGAATGAAAGTGAACAATGGTTTCTCTTTTCTAGGATTCTCCTCTAACTCACACTGTTTTGATGGATTTTGGAAGGCAATAAATGCAATTTTCCCTCTCTTTACTGTATGTAGATCTCAAACTAAAAAATGACAATATAGTGAAAAGAAAATTGCTGCAATGGTCTTTGAAAACCTGGCTAATAATACTCCAATCCAAATAGTAGAAGAAGCAGGGGAACTGTAGCGAGGTTTCAACAACGATTTTGGTAGCGCAGTGTGCACACAAGGAATAGGCGTTTGCACGGGAACTCAACACTTAGGAGCAATATGAATGGGTGTCTTGATAACTGAAAACTAGGTGACAATCGCTGCAAGTCTGTGTGAGAGAAAATATGGATGGAGAGGGATGAAGGAGGGAGCAATTTGTAAAGATGGTCGCTACCAAAACTCAGGAAACACCTATCACACGAATTCCCTATGCAAATGAGGGAGTCCACAGAATACCTGGAGGAGTAATGACAACTTGAGGCTCTACAACTAGTTAGGAGATCACCATGACCACCTTAGATTCCAAATCCACCTTAGCAATTGATCCCGTAGCGCTGTCTGCAAATGATCTGAACTGGTAGTTTCAACAGCGCCTAGTTTGATACAATTCAAATCTTTGAAACCGTTAGCAAACTCATTAAAACCAAATCTTCGAATGCATCTTTTAACGAACCATGGTGTTGAAAACAAGGTAGAACATGACCTCATCGAAATGATGACGACTTATGGAAAGGAATGAAGGACAAGGAGTGCGCTACGAAAAATCCTAGTGAGTTGGCAACACTCTTTTTCAAAAAGATGACTTGACCACCTTAATAGGACATAGGGACAACATGGCAAGGATATATAGGTATGAGTGGAAAAGGTGACATGTCAAGTTATGTAGGTCATGGGCTGAGTCAGGCTTGGTGTCAAGTCATGAGGTGAGTCAAACTATAAGCCAAGAAAATGAACCTAGGCTAAAAATCTATGTGAAAGACAAAAAATGAGCCAACGCTCAAGCCTTTATTTTATTCAAGCTAACCTGGGCAAATCACACAAGGAAAAGTAAAGAAAAATTGAAGTCTAAAGGCTAAAAAATTTAAACCTAAGAGATAAAAGACCCAAGGCAACTTAGTGTGATAATAGAAGGTAATGTATATATTTTTGTTACTAAATAGAATGGAAGATTTTTCATAACCACTAAAGGGGATGCCAATGTAGATTATGATGCATGAGAGAGATGGTGAAAGGAACCAAAGATGGTGAAAGGAACCGATAATGGTTGAAATGACCCCTACTAGACCAATACTTTGCTGGATTAAAATTGTCCAGACCCAGAACAATCCTCTAAACCAAAGAATTTAATTACCAGTCAAGCTCGTGGTTGGAAAATATACCTCAAGAGTGAATGAGGAGATGGGCAGAGTACTCATCTGAAAAATTACTGATCTGACCCACAAAATTGGGAAATGGACCCACAAAATCTTGTCAAGAAAGGCACGAAAACAAAGGAAAATCATGGGCAGAGAGGAGAGTGCAAGAGGAATGGGTCTGGGGACCATTTTCTAAAGAGGGAGAGCACATGTAGCTCTTTGATTTTGAAGGGAATGGAAAAAAAAATGAAATTTTTTCTGGGTACATGAACTGTTGGGAAACGTTTCCTATCCAAGCTGATAAACGAGGTTGCAGAGAAGATGAGTGATTGAGGAAGAACTCATTGTAGACCCCCTTCCTCTGTGGAGAGAAAAAAAGTCTACCAAGTTCTTGTGGGAGGAGGAGAGTAACCTCTGTCCTTGGCTGTTGCTGAGCAAAAGGAAGAATCTCTCTTTGGGAATCATGGTCTAGCTAGGGGGTGGCCAATGGTAAATCCGTCCAAGAGTTGTTGTGTCTATTGTTGGGTGGAAAAGGGCACCCCTTTTAGTAGTTACAACACTTTATGGTTCTAGATAAGTATATTTTTCTAAAATCTCTGCAGTGTTAAATTTCAGTGATAATTACAGTCTGTATTTTAAAGCAATATAAGTTCAATTTTCTGATTAAAATTCCTTGAAAATTTAGGTTTGAATGTGAATGTTACAACTGAATGTTAGGTAGGTGAACAACTTGACCTCGTGACCGTCTGTACCGAATTCTAGGAGTGAATGTTTTCGCTAATTGAGTTACACGATTTACTTCATGCATAGGAAATTATGAATGAACAATTAACAAAAAAACGAAAAGGTCTCCATAAAGCATATGGAAAGAGAGAGATTTACTTCTGCATATTAATGTTCTATTTTGGTTTGTTCTCAAGCCTTATTACAAAAAAATTAGAGTGTATTATACCCCTGTTTGGACTTTAAGGAAACAACCCAAATATTCAAAAATGCAAAAGTCATTATAAATGGGAAGCGAGGAAAAATAATTTGGAAATAAACATGACACTTCTTACTTGAATCAAAGTACACAATCCCTTTAGATTTCATTTGGGAATTAATAAACAATTATGCTAAACTTGTGTTAAATTTCCTACAAATTTGGGGGGAATCCCATTAATTTTGGTGGGCAGTAAATTCTAATAGAAATACATAATTTTCAATTGGAGGAAATTCTTGTCTTAGGACCAATTTCCTTAAATTTTGGTAAGAATAGTAAAACAAACATAGTAATAAGGAAAACAAATTTACTCATTTTCTCCCAAGGAGGGATAGATTATAACTACTATGATTTTGAGTTCCAGAATGAAGAGATTTCGTTGAATTAGGAATTTATTAAATTGTTTTATAAAGACTGGGAAACTATATTTCTTTTCCCTTATATTTTCATGTAAGAGAAAATG
>JASDQU010243842.1:58594-78857 GCA_032191745.1 Picea mariana
CGTTAAATTCCGGAAGGTGAGGGGGGGTCCGGAATTTTTATTATCCGTTGATTTAGAAGTATGGCATAGTGGATGGGGGCGCTGGTGTTAAATGTGAGTGGGAGTCTATGTAAATGGAGTGTGACGTGCGCTGGGGGATGAGTGGAGGGTGACGTGAGGGGGTTGAGTGGAGTGTTGGGTGGAGTGTGACGTGAGGGATGGTAGGTGTGAGGTACGAGGGGTAGGGGGTAGACTTAGGATAGGATGCTTTTTTTTTAGTTTTTTTTTAAATTTTGTTTTTTATTATATTATATATTTTATATTTTAAGTTTTTATATTATGTGATACATTTTGTTATTTTTTTAAAATTGTATTATTTCATGTTTTGTTTTATTAAATGTTTTTTGGTATTTAATATGTTTAAATTTTTGTTTTGTTTGTTTTTAAACTTTTTTAATATTTTGTTTTATTATGTATTTGTTTTATATGTTATTTAATGTTTTTTAATATATATGTTTTTTATATAGTTTTTGTATTTTTCTTTTTATTTAATTTTTAACTAATCCTAATTACTAACCTAGTTACTAACTTAGGTTTTTAACTTAATTAATAATTAATTAATTATTTAACTAGTTATTTATTAATTGATTTAATCTATAATAACTATACTAATATTATCAGTTAATCTAACTATCTTTATGGTTATCTTGTTCATCCTAAGTCTTGTTTATTCATGGATGGGTGGCAGGAAAAGTAGTCAATGGGACCACGGGACAAGGGAGTGAGGGCGCAGCGTGTATGAAGGATACAGCAGGGTGATGGGGAATCGAGTGAAAATAATGGAGGGAGGAAATGGGATCAACCGAGCCATACTTCGTCATCACGGGAGAAATGCCAAATCAACAGTCGAAGAATCGAGTCGCCTATAATTATAGGACCCAAACAAAACCTAAACCAATCTTTAAAGTAAGCATTAATTCTAGCACCCTCCATCAATGCTTACATCACAAATAACAATATTAAAATTTCATAAAAATATTTTTGGACTTTGATATCTGTTTACTTTGGTTTTCATCAACATTTCTACCCACTCTGAAATCTTATAGACTACGCTATTTCTCAACCATCAACTTCGAGCTACCACTTGATCCATTTAAGATACAATTGCTTCTGACCATCAATGATGTATTTGTAGGATCAACGATTCTTGACATACCCCGAAGAATAGTCTAGATATTGAATCATTCTATTGACATACTTCCATCTATCGAAGTACATGGTATGTCGTTGTATTCGTAAATTATCTAGCAAAGTAGTCCAGATACTGAAAATATCCAACAATATATCTTACAAAGTGACCTATTTTACAAACACACAATGATAAAAAATTGTATACATAATCGGTGGTTGTTGTTCTTGGGTCACCTCATCCTCCGAGAACCACAAGTTGTAACATGTTGTAGACATAACCAAACCAGTGACATGTTCTTGTGACATCGCATACATCAAGAACCACCAGCTTAAGTTATGTTACCATGTTTTATGATTGGTTCTTCATTAACAATAAAGAAAACTTCTAGATTAAACAATGCACACTTCTCAATAAAAAAACAACCAAAAAATCATTTCAACATGATATCTTCATAAGACAAAGAGCTCCCTCTATAAAGGGAACATCCTCATCCTCAATTATTTTCATTGTTAAAAGGTAAACTATGGCCATGGATCCTTGGCCAATATAATAGTCTGATGGGGTTTATAATGGTACTCTTATGAGGAGTTTGTTGGTATTCACATAACTCCCGCTTCCACAAAGAGGAGTTTTACAAGTAAAAAATCATTGTATATAGATACCAATATGAAGTGTTGACAAAACATATGGCTATTTGTGAGATAACAACATCCCCAACCTTAACTCAATGAATGATGTATGTTGCCATTTGTATATGGTATGTGAAGAAGCTCATTTCCGACCTTACACATGTAATAATTTGGTCAGAAAGTCCATAGCCAATGTGATCATAGGAGCCGAGAGTTGAATGACTTGAAAGAGGAGAAGCAACAAAAATGTGGGGATGCTCACTGATATCAAAGCCAAAGAAGTGATAGTGTTACATGTTCTGCAACCATCCGATGAATTGACAAATGTCTGAAGCATAAGTAACAAACCACTCCTTCTCACAAACATTGGACATTCAAATAGATCACAACACGTATCTTATGAAACGAWGACTCCACAAGCGTTGTAGATCCACCTCAATGATCTGAGAGATATATATCCACCAGCAGATGTAGCACGCAACAATTTATCCAAGTGTTTGATCAACGAATATCTGGGTAGCAATATCTCAAACAAAAACACAAAAAACACATATGMACAACAACACATTCTATATTACGRGCCCTCAAGTGAAGGAGATGCACCCAGAACAACCTCATCTAATACCAACTTAGCAAACCAAATTGCACACACACAAACTATATGTTTTATTATTCAATCAAGAAGATATTTATACATAAGTTTGTTGATGTTTCTGGTAGTTGCGGGAGGTATTCACCTCCGAGACAACCTTTCTTATAGAAGAAGATGCCAATACATCAAAGGAAAACCATTGAAAGAATTAAATAAGCCCCAAAAGATATATATATTGCTCCAAAAGTCAAGTCGGCCTACTAGAAAAAGATAAAGTAAATATATTTTCCAGAAAGGACAGGTCGACCCCACTGGAAAATTTCACTGGTCAGATGAGTATAAATAAGGGTGGTGCCCTTCTCATTTGATATACTCTCTCATATATCATAGTGCAAGTTTGGAAGAGAGTTGCAGCTACAACTACATCTACAACTGTTGAAGGAAGGAAGGTGCAAGTCTTATATCTCTCAGTCTTGGTGGTGTGCTATAGGTGGACTAGTGCTCTAGCACTTTCACTAGGGTTTACATTGTTGATTTCTCTCCATGTTGAGATAAGTATTGTTGGGTTCTATCTTATTGGTTTTCTCTAGTGAATAGAGCTTGTTCTTGGTTATTTTGTCTTTGGCAAGGATCTTCTCTATAAGAAAAGGTGTTGGGTTTTCGCCCCTTGTGTAGAAGGGTTTCCCAAGATAACTACTATGCTCTGCTCGAGGGTGGAACTTGAGGATGCCTATGGTTGGGTGGCAATGAAACAACATTGCCTATGGAGAAACGAGAAGACCCATTTTTTGTAATTTGTGCTTGTTTAAATCTTCTTGAGATCCTGGCTATTTACTGCAGTTGTGAACTAGTCTAGTATTCAAAAAAAAAATCAACAAAGTTTTCCATCAACAACATAACAAACTCATGAGGGATTCTCTCAACCACACACAAATAAACATGATCTAATAGTTGGAGAAGATCTTCTCACAACCAACCAGATCTAACAAACCCAAACCAATCTCTAAAGTAAGTATTAATTACTACATGTATTATGTTCAAGATCAAACTAGCACATATTAAAATATTGGCTAAATATATTTAGTAATTTTGTTTAAATAATTTTTAATATTTTATTTATCAAATTTATAAAAATATGGGTTATTCGTTAACTTAAAATGTATCATTACAAACTTATAGGGTTATTGGTTAACTTAAAATGTATCATTACAAACTTATAATGTTTAAGTTGAATTTGAAAAATAGTCTTAAAAATATACTCATCCTTCACTCTTTGTAAAGGATATTCAACTCACAAATCTATCTCAAATAACACAATAAATCTCTTTATTTGATCAAAAATATCGTTAATCTAAGGTAAAGTATATATGTTCCTAACAATCACCCCATTCAGTTGCCTATAATCAATGCACACTTGGAAAGAACTATGCTTCTTCTTTACATTTATCATTGGTGTACTCCATAGTGAAATACTAGGTCTGATCATACCTAGATCCAAAAAATCCCAAAGTTGCACTTGCAACTCCCAAAACTTATGTGCAATTATCTCATAAGGTGCCTTGTATATGGGTTTGAACTGAGTTTAAGCTCGATGGAGAAATCAACTTCCCACTTTGGCGGAAGTTCAAGAAATTCACTTTGAAATGCATTAGGGAACTTTGATAGAACATGATATTTATCACTCCAGGAAACTCTCCTAGGCTGTAAGTCAGAGATCCCTGGTAGCTTAATCTTTTGGTAATTGTTTTCTCAATAATAAGTGTGGGTTTGGATCAAGTCGGATGACTGAATCATTTCTCACTCAAAACATGCATGAACACATTTAGATGGACAAGGCTTTCAACCACAAATGTTGAGAGAGTTTACAAATAAAGGGATGTATGGAGAAATAACTACTATATCAGCAGAATCACATATAAAGCATATATGAATGGCCAATTACAATAATCACAGGAATACTTGCAAAGTTTAACTTATGAATGCAATGATAAGATGACAGTTATCGGGCATAAACAAGCATAACAACATGAATATAATATCCAGGTGCAAGTACATAATAGACAAGAAGATGAAATATGAACAAGTTATGGAAAAAGAAACTTGTATAACTTAATATGAAAATGAGAAGTTTGAGTACATAATATGAAAAAAAAGTCTCCAAAGTCAAACCTTTAGTTCCTATTCTACCTTTAGCTTTATAGCTTTACAATGCAGTTTTGAGATCCTGAAAGTATGGATCAAATATGCTAAAGATAGAAAGTCAAAATTTACTTTGCAAAAGATATGGAATGATTCCCAAAAATGAGGTCAATCCCAGATTTCATGGTCTTCATCTCTTGTAGAGTAATGGTGCAATGCAAGATAGCCTTCCAAGGCTGAGTGATGACTCTTCCAAGAGATACAAATTCGAATCTGTTGATGTGAGTAAGCATCCTGATTTTCTGCCTTTGTCAAAGGTACCAAAAACATTTGAAACACCTCTTCTTTCCATTATCCATCAAAAATAGCTATTGGATCTGACTTGACAATTCATCAAATGTCCATTCGAAGAGGTTTCAAACCATTCCAACTCAAAAAACTTCGATCTATGCAAAAATTCAATCATTCTAGCAGTGACAAGCTTTCGGTGGTTAACCTAGAAGGCTCCTGAGTGGATTAACTACCGAAAGATCTGTTTTCGATGGTTAATGAATAGTCATCCTGTTCGCCTAAACCATCGAAACTTTAGCTTTGAGAAAACTTCAAAATTTGCAAAAATGATTACCTTGATTCCTTGTTGAATGTTCAAGGTTTTTTGGATGATGCAGCCCTTGTTCGTGCAGATATGCGAACTTCAACTGGCTGTGTGGAAGGCTCTGGTGTATCTACCATGGTTGTAGCTAAGTTAGCTAGAGTCTCCAAACTATTTTGCTCCTGTGCTGGTGATTGAGACTCTTTTAATTTCAACCTCAGAATTCTAAGTTGTCTGTACAGCTTCATGTTCTCCCTTATCAATACCCTGTTCCTGTCTTTAATCTTGTCATGCTTCTCTTTGAGGGTTTTGTTTATTTTGAAAAGCTCTGCATTTCTTTCAGTCAAGTCTGTATTAGCCTTTTTAATAACTCTTTCCAAGACTTCCATTTCATAGACTTGTTGCAGGAGTTTATTGATTTTTCGTGCCCTAGATGCTTTAGGCTTACTTGAAGAGGCTTTTGCCACTGGTGGACTGTGTGCCTCTGGAGGAGTTGGTGAAGATAAGTTGGAACAATCGTCTGCAACTTGTCCAGCCTCTACATTACCCTATGTCTCTGCTAACTCTTGTTCTGGCTCTGAATCACTATAGGGTATGTTTAAAGGGTTACTTCCTGTAGCAGGGTCCTTGGACTGCTCACCCTCAAACTGTAACTTTCTTTTGATTATTTTCTTTTTAACAGAGGATGATTCTATCGGATCTCTTGGTGGTGAGATACCCTTCCATTTTCTGTGACTGCTTTTAGGAGTAATAGTCTTCTTAGTGGCAGCCTTTTTACCCTTCTCCTGTTGTTGCCAATCAGTCTGGAATTCATTCCAAAAGAGGAAATAGTTCCAATCTACCTGCCTTTTCTTCAATGACTCTTTGACAATAAGAGTAATGAGTCCTTGATGAGACAATCTGCTTGCCACCTTAGTGGGCTTGGCCTTGACCTGTTTAGACATTTTCGTGAGGGCTTTGTGCAGGTAAAATGGTAAATTGATGGGAGATCTCCCTGTGAAATGATTTAAAATCTTGAAGTGGTAGAACATGAATCTGTTGTATCTACCTTCACAGGTGATATAGACAAAGATAGCCTTCAAGAGAGATTGCCATTTAGGTTCCAGATAAGACATTGATATTTCTTTTTTCCATGTAAGATCTTTATGCAGAGGCTGTAGGTAGGACCTAAACTCAATGTTTGAAGGTACCGTTGATTTGAACCAACAATCACCTGTTCTGGGAAGACCTGTGAACTCAGCTATGGCTGCCTCATCAACCACAAACTGTTCCTTTCCCACTGTTGTTGTTCTTCCATCATACGAGCTAGCAAAAGTCTCAGACACCTATTGATGAAAATCTGCTAGTTTTTCACAATAGGTATACACTCTAGTCTACTTGAAGAACTTGGCCACCTCAGGGTGCGCCTCAAGGTACCAAACTCCATCCACTTTAGCCCTCAGAACTGGCCCTGCTTTCGGCATTAGTAAATGCTGACTGTACCTATGATTAAGGAAAACTGAGTGCCAGGGAGACAAAGACTCTATGATTTAGGATGACAGAGAGTATGACTCATGGAAGAGCAAACGGGACAGGGTGACACATAATTTGGATCACAAAGCTCAAACACTAACCGAGTTTAGGTAACAAACTGACTAAGAGCATGCCGAAAATTTTGAGTTTCGGTGGGATATTCATTTAAACTGAAAAAAAGATGGGTTTTGAACTTGCCTGATGATTCGACCTGGCTTGATTGGTATGACAATTGGCTTGAGAGCGATTTGCTGGACTCTAACTGCGCTCGACGATTACCATGGGAAATGGGATTATGATCTCTGGAAATGCGTTTTTTTGATGAAATCATGGACTCAAGATTATCTCAATAACTCCCGAATTCAAATTGATAATGAATGAATATTAAATGAGAGATTTAACGGGGTCATAATGGATTGTGTACTCGTGACTGGAAATGGTGAGAGGCTACGTGACAACATGCATGAATTTTTGTATCATCGCCGTGTCTTAATTTTGAAAAGACAGATGTGGTTGAAAGGACAACAGGATCTCATTTTTTTGGATAGATATAACCAGAACGTGCATACCTTACCACCTTCATGAGCTTTCGACGGTTACGTTTCCATCATTGCACCAATTGACAACTGGCTCATGCGAAAGAACGGGCTTTTAATTTTTCCCATTGAAAGGTTTTCGATAGTTAACCGAACTTTTGCTTTGCCCTCTTAACTATCGGGAACAAAGGCTTTCGGTGGTTAATGAGCGCGTTTCAGGCTCGCCTAAACCACCGAAACCTGAGATTCTGACTTTTGCTTGACCAAACCAAATCAAAAATTCTTTCTGAGCTTATTTACAGAAAATAGACTCTCTAACCTACCTACAAAAATTTAGGAATAAATTTTGGACCACAACCTATCACCTCAAAAGAAAATTTTCCACCCATTTATTTGAGGAGATAACACAATGCACACTTGTAAAGAACTATGCTTCTTCTTTACATTTATCATTGGTGTACTCCATAGTGAAATACTAGGTCTGATCATACCTAGATCCAAAAAATCCTAAAGTTGCACTTGCAACTCCCAAAACTTATGTGCAATTATCTCATAAGGTGCCTTGTATATGGGTTTGAACTGAGTTTAAGCTCGATGGAGAAATCAACTTCCCACTTTGGCGGAAGTTCAAGAAATTCACTTTGAAATGCATTAGGGAACTTTGATAGAACATGATATTTATCCAAGGATGAGTGATTTTACTCATTCAACACAATCACTACATACATTCTATAGCCTTTCTTGAGAATCCAACTCAACTATATGGTTGATATAGGTCTCAAATAAACATTCTTGTCCAGTCCATGAAGAGCCAATGAGTCTTGACTATCCAAATCATCTTGAAAATGAAACACTTTGCCACAACAATCTATAACAACCGAATGAGCTTCAATCCAATCCATTCTAATGATTAAATCATATAGCAGTCACATACCTATTTATATTCGTTGGTGTTTTTTTGTCACAATGGTGAGAAAACCCTTTAACTTGATGGTTTTGAATCAAGTAATAGAAAAATGATAAATGAAACTAGAATTACAAACCCTAGTGATGTTCATGTAAATTAAACCCTAACTCATGTGAAGTATGAAGTCCAACTATGCAAAAGAAACATCATTCAACATGAACAAGGAAATAAAGAATATGAGCATTGTATTGATCCAATGTAATGGTAAAGTAAAACAACACCTGGTAGAGAAGCTTGATGAAGGCAGATTGGCTCCAAATCCCCTCCTTGAGATGGTTCCTTTGCTTGCTTGTGTTAAATTTTTAATAATGTACCAAGGCAAGTGTTTCTCTTCCCTAGACGCCAAAGGGGAGAAATTGCCGAAAATGGGTCTTAGTCAAATTAATTTGTGAGATGCAAATTAAAAGATAACTTTATGATTAAAGTGAGGGTGAGTGAAGAGACACCAAATCTCAGCCACCCATCTAATCTAATCTTAGATGTTAGATTAGAAAACTCCTCACCTTCCCTCATGAAGTTGATTAAGGCAAATGGGCGCATCCATTCTAGGAGTTGAAGAAATCTTGGTGAGAGGCCAAGAGGCTTTTTGGTAAGATGCCAAGAGCAAGAGGAAGAAACAGCAGTCTTGTTGAGAGAACAAGACAGGAGCTGAAGAATTCTTGTTGAGAAAACAAGAGAGAGCAAGAGAGAGGTCGAGTTGAAGAAAAGAGACAGCAGCAGCAATTTCTGGGAGCACTGGCATGCATTCCAAGGTTGCCGAATAGCATTGAGTGGCACAGAAATTGAATCTTATCAGAGTTTTGGCACAAATTTCGTGATAGTCCGTACAACATTAATTGTCGTACTGTTGTACGAATTTCTGGTTCAGAAATTGAGGAGAAAAGCTACAGGAATGTCCAGATAAGTTTGTGTAAATATCTGAAGATGAAAATGCTGTAAAAGAATTTCTCAGAAGCTCATAAATAATACAAATCCCTCTCTAACTGGTTTTCCCATTGTGGGTTTTTCCAGGGTCGAAGTTAGACCGAAAATATTTGTGTCTAATATTTTCTGAGTTTGCATATTGCTGATATTTTATTTCTGCGTTGAAAACGATGCTCTAAATCCTCATGTTTCAGTTCTGAAATTTATTTTCTGTTCAGAAATTTATTTTCTGTTAAGTTTTTAGATGCTGAAACACCGTTGTAGCTTATGCTGAAGCACCGCTGTAGCTTATGCTGAAACACCGATGTAGTATATGCTGAAACACAGTGCTGAGTATATGTTGAAACACCAGGTTGTAGCATATGTTGATGCTGAAACACCGTTGTGAGCAGATGATGAAACACCAGGCTGTAGCATATGCTGATGCTGAAACACCGCTGTGAGCAGATACTGAAACACGGCTATAGCATATGCTGAAACAGTGTTGAAACTGAGTTTGGCATTTAAATTTGGTAGAAAATTCAGTGAGACTGAAACTGGGTGGGATTTTGAAAAATTAACAGCTTGGTGTGCTCCAACTCTAACCTTGATTATAAAAGAAGGCAAGAAACTAGAATGTGGAATCAAGAGATTAGGGTTCTTTGGATTCTGATGGTATTCCAATAGCATAACCTTACTTTGATGAAATGATATGAATGGGCGACCTCCATAACTTGATTTATAGGTGTATGGTGGAGAACCCTCTTGACATGTCTTCCATATAGTGGTTAAAAATCACTAGATCATGTTGAAATAATGTAACTGCAAAGAGTATTCTTATTATTATTGATATATTATTTATAAGATTAATCCCCATTGTGGATTAATCATTTTGGTAATTGTATTAGGACCAAATCCCCTTTTGCGGATTCGTCAACAAAAAATTGTAATAGGCACAATAAGAAGTCATCCCCAGCAGTTATTATTGAGACCCAGAAATATAATAAAGGTGGGTTTACCCACCCAGAGTGAGAGGTCTGCCCTGCCAGTGAAGACCCTTCACACGTGCCAGTCTTGTATATATAGAGAGGCTAGTGCCTCACTTTATCACACAACTCACTTGTTCATTCTTAAGAGGAAAGTTACGACTTACCAGTTGGAGAGAGGGAGAAGAGTGGCGCATCTTTTGGAGAGGACTTTCTGTATTGGTTTGAGTTATCTCTTGACATTGTATTGGCAATTTATGATAAGGAAGTTTTTGCTGGGTTTTCTTCCCCTATAGAGTTTCCCAGGATAAATGTTGTGTCTCTTGTGAATGTGTATTTCTCAATGATCGTGTTCTTATGTTGCTCTTATCTATTGAAATGCAAAGAACTATAATAATGGCATAAAATATTAACATGGTATCAGAGCCAACCTGAAGGAAGCATATTTCGCAAGAGAAAAACGTCACTGTGGCAGTACCTGCAAATTAGGGTTTTTCAAAAGTGAATCTTTTCATCCCTAAAACCACCTAGAAAGTTGTGCCCTCCCCCAAGGATCATTTTGGCACTTAGAGTGCACCTTTTCAGTGGCTGGATCTCCCGGAAAGTGAAACCCTAGTTTCACAAAAGTACCAGAAGTACCAGAAAACCAGTACCAGAAGTACCAGAGTACCAGAAGTACTAGAAAACCAGTACCAGAAGTACCAGAGTACCAGAAGTACCAGATTACCAGAAGTACCAGAGTACCAGAAGTACCAGAAGCACCAGTCCAGAAATCCGCAGATCAGATTTGAAGGGGCAAAAGTTGGATTTTCTCATATCCAAGTACACCAGGCTACTCGCCTCAGCCAAGCGCACCTCCTGGTAAGGTCAAAAATTGATTTTAAGCATTTTCATTTTTGGTCATTTTTCATAGCCTCAAGTACAAGATGTCTGCAAGCACAAAGCTTGTTGAGAAACTAGAAGGCGTAGACAACTTTCGTGCCTAGAAGTATAGGATCGGTCTGATCCTTGCAGAGAATGACCTAGAAAAATTCATCAAAGAAGAAGTGTTGGAACCTGAAGATGTCGTAGAGAAAGCAAAGCATCAAAAGGACTCAATCAAGGCTCAAAGAATCATTGCAGATTCAATCAAAGACCACCTGATCCCGTATGTATCGTCCAAGAAAACTTCGAAAGAGATGTTTGACTCTCTAAGCAAACTATACAAAGGAAAGAACATCAATCGAAAGATGAACCTAAGATCTCAATTGAAGAATACCAAGATGCAAAAAGGAGAAATGATTCAAGAATATTTCTCCCGAATCTCAGTAATTAAAGAATAGTTAAAAGCGATTGGAGACACCATAGATGAAGATGAATTCATAATGACTGCCCTAAATGGTCTCACAAGACCTTGGGATGCTTTCATCCAGATGATATGTGCCAGAAAGGAGAAACTACAGTTTGAGAGCCTATGGGAAGAATGCATCCAAGAAGAGACAAGGGTAGCTAACCATGAATCACTACTAGCAAGGGATGATGTTCAAGCCCTAGCTACTCATACAAAAGGAGGAAGGAAGAAACCCTACTTCAAAAGGGAAACTCATAGAGAGCCTCAACCATCAAACAAATTCAACAACCAAGAATCTCATCCAAGAAATTTCCAGAAGAAAGGACAACACAAGGGACGAGATCTCTCATCCATACAATACTATCATTGTGATAAGATGGGACACAAGGTGAATTCTTGTTCAGTCAGAAGAGAAGAATACAAGAGGAAACATAAGAGGCAACATGCCCACATAGTCGAAGATGAAGAACCACCTATGAAGATGATTAAGGACCATGTCTTGATCTCGGCCCTCTCAGGATCTGTATCACCTGGAGAGGACACATGGCTCATTGATAGTGGTGCATCAAAACACATGACGGGTAAGAAAAATACTCTCTCTTATATTTCGGAAAAGAAGTTTTCTCAGAAAGTGACACTTGGAGATGATTACCAATATCCCATCAAGGAAGTGGGAGAATCAAACTACAAGCTAGATTCAGAAAACTCAATAACAATGAAGGACGTACTCTATGTACCGGGCTTGAAGAAGAACTTACTCTCCATATCAGCTTTAGACAAGAAAGGCTATAGAGTTGCCTCCATAGATGGAGAATTTATTATGTGGGCTAAGGGAGAAACCATAAATGAAGCAATCGTCATCGAAAATGAAGAAAATGGCTTATATAAGTTGAAGGGTCACCCTGAAACTGCCATGACCCATACCATTGAAAACTCATGCGAAATTTGGCATAGAATATTGGCCCACATCAACTACAAGGCACTACCATAAATATGCAAAGCTGTCACAGGTTTACCAGAACTCAAGGTTGATCAAGAAGGCATATGCAATGGATGTGCACAAGGGAAGAATATCAAGAACCCTTTTCCAAAGAGGGATAGCAAAGCAAAAGGAGTATTGGAACTCATTCATTCAGATGTGTGTGTCCCAATGCCATCATCCTCCATTAGCGGGTATGTATACTATGTATCATTTATTGATGACTATTCTCGCAAGACCTGGATATATTTCTTGAAATCTAAAGATGAGGTATTCAACAAATTCAAGGAATTCAAAGCCTTGATAGAGAATCTTTCCGAAAGAAAGATTAAGACACTCAGGTCAGATAATGGAGGAGAATATACCTCAAAAAAGTTCGTGAACTTCTGCAGAGATGTTGGGATCAAGAGGGAACTCACTACTCCCTATAATCCTCAACAAAACGATGTCGCTGAAAGGAAGAACAAAACAATTATGGAAGCTGTAAAGATCATGATTCACGATCAAGATCTTCCTATGTGCTTATGGGAAGAAGCAACAATGGCAACTATTTATGTGCAGAACCGATTATCCCATAGCGCACTTGGGTTCAAGACCCTGGAAGAGATGTTCACCGGAAAGAAGCCAGAGTTAAGCCATCTCAAAATATTTGGTTGTCCAGTGTTTATTCATATACCAAAAGAGAAAACAAACAAGCTGGAACCCTCCGGAAAGAAGGGAATATTTGTGGGATACGGTGAGGTCTCCAAGGCCTTCAAAATATACATACCTGGTCACCGCCACATTGAGATCAGCAGGGACATGACCTTTGATGAAGAAGCAACACTTAAGAAATCAAGAATATGTCAGCTTGAAGAAGTATATGAAGAGGAACCTACAAATCCTAGGATTGCAGAATCCATGAGGGAACTTCCCAGAGCTACAAAATCAGTAAGGGAAGTCGTAACTTCCCCTGATGAGGAGACTCCTGAAGACCATGATATAACAGAAGTTCAAGAACCTCCTCAAATGAACTTCTCCCATAAAATAAAGCATGATTGGGAAAGAGAGCTTATTCAAGATGGAGAGAAGTATGGTGTTCCAGAAGGAACCTCGAGACAGGTGAAAAGACCAAAGCCATTCTCCAGTTACACGGCTTTGATGTGTGACCTCCTAGATGAGGAGCATACCTGCTTTGAAGAAGCCATTCAAAAGAAGGAATGGGAAAATGCCATGACAGAGGAATACCAATCCATAATAAAGAATGATGTATGGGAAATAGTTCCCAGACCAAAAAGTAAGGATGTGGTATCATCAAAATGGCTCTTCAAAATAAAACATGCTGCTGATGGAAGTATTGAGAAGTATAAAGCAAGATTTTCTGCTCGTGACTTTTCCCGGAAGAAAGGCATTGACAATGAAGAGACATTCGCTTATGTGGCTAGATACACTTCAGTCAGGACCATCATAGCTCTTGCAGCTAAGATAAAATGGAAGCTACACAAGATGGACGTGAAGACAGCTTTCCTAAATGGTGTCATCGAAGAGGAAGTGTATATAGAGCAACCCCAAGGATTTGAGGTTGAAGACAGGAAGTCTCATGTCTACAGATTGAAGAAAGCCTTATACAGATTGAAGCAAGCCCCTAGAGCTTGGTATGGTTGTATAAACAGTTTCTTGACGAGCTTGGGCTTTACCAAGAGTAAAGCAGACTCAAATCTCTACTTCAAATTTATGGATAATGAACCAGTAATCTTATTACTGTATGTGGATGACTTATTCTTAACTGGAGAAGAAAATCTCATCTCTGAATGTAAAAAGAGACTTGCCGTGGAATTTGAAATGAAAGACCTTGGCCTAATGCATTATTTCTTAGGCCTTGAGGTATGGCAGAGTCCAGAAAGGATCTTCCTTAACCAAGGGAAGTACACAGTCGAAATCTTAAAAAGATTTGACATGCTAGAATGTAAGTCCATGAATACATCCATGGAAACGAAGCTGAAGTTGTTGGTCGATACTTTGTCAGTCTTGATAGATACCACACTGTATAGACAGATTATTGGATCGTTGATGTACCTGATGAACACCAGACCAGACATTTGTTTTGTAGTGAACACCTTGAGTCAGTTTCTGGTAGAGCCCAGACATGTCTACCTAGTGGCTGCAAAACATGTGATGAGGTACCTTAAAGGTACAATAGATTATGGTCTCAACTATGATGGAGATCATAAATTCACATTGGGTGGATACACTAATGCAGATTGGGAAGGAAGCGTTGCTAACAGAAAAAGCACTTCCGGATGTTGTTTCAGTTTGGGATCAACCATGATCTTGTGGTAGAGTAGGAAGCAATCTAGTATTGCTCTCGGCACAGCGGAAGCAGAGTACATTGCCGCATGTTCTGCTAGCTACGAAGCTATATGGCTTCGAAAGTTGTTGACCGGTCTATTTGACCTAGAGATGGAAGCAAGCACGATCCTATGTGACAACCAGAGCTGCATAAAGATGACAGAGAATCTTGTATTCCATGACAGGTCAAAGCACATAGAGATCCGCTATCATTTCATCCGCGACATGGTACAGAGAGGAGCCTTGAAGCTCCAGTACATTAGCACGGATGAATAGGTTGCTGATGTGTTGACCAAACCTCTATCTTGTGTAAAGTTTGAACACTTTCGAGATAAGCTTGGTATAGTTCGAAAGGACCCTCTCTGAAAGGGGGAGTATATATGTATTCCTTGCTTCTAACCTCGTTGTTAGACGTAAAGCAAGACGAGTCATTGCTTCTGACCTCACTGTTAGACGTAAAGCAAGACGTTGTGTGTGTTCCTTGCTTTTGACCTCGCTGTTAGACGTAAAGAAAGATGATTCATTGCTTCTGACCTCGCTATTAGATGTAAAGCAAGACGTTGTGGGTATTCCTTGCTTCAGACCTAGTTGTTAGACGTAAAGCAAGATGATTCCTTGCTTCTGACCTCGTTGTTAGACGTAAAGCAAGATGATTCCTTGCTTCTAACCTTGTTGTTAGATGTAAAGCAAGATGATGATGTATTCCTTGCTTCTGACCTAGTTGTTAGATGTAAAGCAATATGATTCCTTGCTTCTGACCTCGTTGTTAGATGTAAAGCAAGATGATGATATGTTCCTTGCTTCTGACCTAGTTGTTAGACGTAAAGCAAGATGATTCCTTGCTTCTGACCCAGTTGTTAGACGTAAAGCAAGATGTGACTGACACTGAGTTACCAGTGTAACAACTGTGACATTGAGCCAGTGTAGTACTGTGATGTTCCAGCCTAGTGCTGTGATGAGGTATCTTTTTTTTACTGATACATATTGATGCAGATGATGATGGCATTCTTTCGAGAATGATGATGCTTCCAATGAAGAAAACTTTCGATGACTCGTAAATATGCCAGCCAATGTTCCAAGATGATATTGACGATACTGTCCTCCTAATGCCACTGATGATGCAGACCTCTCTCGCCTGATGCTGTTGAAGAATACCCTTCTTGTTAAGGGGGAGTGTTGAAATAATGTAACTGCAAAGAGTATTCTTATTATTATTGATATATTATTTATAAGATTAATCCCCATTGTGGATTAANATGATGCAGACCTCTCTCGCCTGATGCTGTTGAAGAATACCCTTCTTGTTAAGGGGGAGTGTTGAAATAATGTAACTGCAAAGAGTATTCTTATTATTATTAATATATTATTTATAAGATTAATCCCCATTGTGGATTAATCATGTCGGTAATTGTATTAGGACCAAATCCCCTTTTGCGGATTGGTCAACAGACAAATGTAATAGGCACAATAAGAAGTCGGCCCCAGCAGTTATTATTGAGACCCATAAATATAATAAAGGTGGGTTTACCCACCTAGAGTGAGAGGTCGGCCCTGCCAGTGAAGACCCTTCACATGTGCCAGTCTTGTATATATAGAGAGGCTAACACCTCACTTTATCACACAACTCACTTGCTCATTCTTAAGAGGCAAGTTGCGACTTAAAAGTTGGAGAGAGGGAGAAGAGTGGCGCATCTCTTGGAGAGGACTTTCTGTATTGGTTTGAGTTATCTCTTAACATTGTATTGGCAATTTATGATAAGGAAGTTTTTGCTGGGTTTTTTTCCCCTAGAGGGTTTCNCTCTTATCTATTGAAATGCAAAGAACTATAATAATGGCATAAAACATTAACAGATAAATGTTTGTTAATACTAATTAGGGTTTGATGAGGTCTACACATAACTAACATTCCATTTGGACATAATGGGTGCATTGATTGGACCAACAAACAGTTAAAAATTAATGGTTTTCTGGGCAGCATAGTTTTTGGGCTTCTATCTGTATTGGGCATGAACACTTAAAGGGTCATTATATACATTGGCCATCTTTGGTCAAACTCTAAGGTTGAATTGGCTTATTCCAATATGTTTGAGGTCATATGGTGATGGAATGTAGTGGAGGACGAGGGTTATGCATACCAAAGTGATATATTCGGGTAGAGCTACTCAAAATGGTGCAAATGAACAATTTTAAGGTGATAACAATATTAGTATTGCATACTCCCAAATCCATATGTCCATACACCAAGAAACCAACAGAGTGTGTACATCTCAAATCTATCGCAACTTGATAATAGTCACTTTGCTTTGTTGCTACCTGACCACATCTAATTAAAGAGTTAGTTGAAATAAATCTCTTTATAGCACCAAGATTAATTAAAATAAAAACAAGAATACCATTTAGTTTGCCTATTGTCTCAAGCATTGAGGATTAGTGCTTGGCTTGTTTATTTTGAACAGTTGCATGAGTCAATGGGCTATACCCATGTTTCCAATAATAGACTGACTTGAACTAGACTATGCCTTTGACTGCTTCTTAGGTAAGTTCCTCTTAGAGTGTGGTCCACCACAAACCCAAAATCCTCCCAAAGGAGAATTATTTAGTTCATTTACCATCGTAATCAGGATATAAGATGAGCTCTAAAGGGATCCTTGAAAACAAGAACAACTCTACTGAACACTAGCTCTAGAGGATGGCCTCTGCCTATAGTTTTCTATGAATTCCTAATAAATTTCCCCTTTGAGCTTTGTAGTTTCTAGAATAAGGGGACTTGGAACTACTCCCATGAACTCCACTATTTGAGGGTTTTCCAAAAAAACAAGGAACTCAAGACCTAGGTGGTCTCGTAACATCTCTTTCCTCGAATCTACCAAGTAATTCTTCTTGGAATCAACATCTCTTTGCACTACCTCATGCAAAGTATTAGGAATCAAAATAAAAATAATATTATCATTGATATGAGGGTTCAAACCATAAGAAATTTATTTACTTTCCACTTTTTGGTGTTCAGGTGCTTAGAATATCTAAGGAATTCCATAAATCATGCCTCATATTCCAACATTGTCTTATATCCTTTTTTATGATCATGAAATTCATTTAGCTTCTTCCAAGTACTCATCTTAGAGATAATCCTTATAGAATTTCTCCCATGTCACATAAAATGCTAAATAACCCATTTGTGGCTCTAAGTTTCAACACCAAAGTAAATCACTCTCTTTCAACTAATAGATGGCTAACCCGGCCTTATGATTACTAGAGTAATCTTGTAAAGAAAAGAATAAATTCATATTTTCCAACTAAGCCTCTACTACCTCACCTTTTGTTGTCCCTTTGAAGTTGAGCATCTTAAAATTTCCTAAATTTTCTAACTCTTGATGTAAATCGACCTCGAGTGGATTATATTTCCTTTCTCCCTGAGCATAAGTGCTAGGCTCAAAAAAATCTCCACCAAGTCAATTAGTCAATGCCTCAAACATTCTTTGGGATGACTACATCATGTTTCTCACCTCTTTCATAGGTAAATTATCTTAATCACCACCTTGAGGAGGAGGTGGAGGAGGCTCATTCCTTCTCCTATTTCTCACCATAGTATCTCTAAAAAAACAACATACCATCAACATTTGTTTTTCCACAAATTAAACCACTCTACCAATCATTTATATAAGAAATCATGTAGGTACAAGTACCTAGTATTGAAACTTGCTCTGATACCATTGCTGCGTATTTGCCTTAGCACTATGTCAATTAAATCTAAACATATCAACAAGTCCAACTAAAAGAAAGGACATTTTTTTTAATGAATATCTCTGAACATATCAATAGATTATGTCTGTCTGCTACAAGATTGAACATATCAATAGATTATGTCTGTCTGTTGCAAGAGTATCCTCCAGCTACTATACTTTGATACATAGACTCTGCAAGCCCTTTTAACATTGTACCAGACTCTGATTAAATAGATGGCTTCCACCATCGATCTATCCTCTCAATAGACAGTTGGATCATTGCTCCCTCACGATATTATTTCAAGGTTGGATAGCCATCGATCCTTCCAATGATCGATCTTCGTTCATGCTAGAATACATGTTTCTCCTCACGATGGTGGACCTGCAATAAACTCTCACTGCACACTAAATCTGAAATTCATGCTCACACTCATTAAATCTCATAGCTTAACATATACACAGGTTTGAACACAACATAACACTCGAGGGTACACCAAAATACACATTTTACATTAACCAGATCGAGCTCGATTACATGCTATGGCCTCTGTGGCCCAGTCCTGATCTTACATTGTGTCGGCCTCCCCTTTTACAAGCGCCTGAAGGATACAATTTATATCAATAAACACAACAAGGATCAGACCACTAAAAGGATCCAGTCTGATCTCTAAGATCACTCACAATCCCTGAAAACTGGGATATCAAAACAAATTCACAGCAGTTCTATCGTTTTACATATATTTCGAGGAAATCAAGTCCTCTCAACCACGTTCTACTTCTGGAGGCTTCACAAATTTCCATTTTGACTTGGGGTGGTTTTCGATCCTGCTTCACTTAGTAAAGGTTTTATTCATAGGATCTGAGGAAACTCTACTATAACAAGGTTTTATTCACAGGGTCTGAGGAAACTGTACTATAACAACCTTACGCAACATAACCTGGTTGGCAAGGTGGTTACCTGATGGAAATATTTTGTTTAAACAATCAAGTACTTCAAACAAGTAAAACAATATAAAAATTAACAGAAATAATATGTACTTGTTGCATTACATATTGTTGATCACTAACTCCTAGTCCAAATCAATGCTCCAATACAGTAATGGAAATAAGGGGAAAATAATACCCAAGGGTCCTTTTCCACCCAACTAATGCAACACTTGAAACCGATTGATTCCCCTCAAGCAAGGCTCAAGCTCAATGAGAATGTAGCAAAAAAACTCTCTAAGTACTCAAAACATATCAACTCACTTCACCTAATAAATGACATCAATGGGTCATGTTATCACTCTGTAAATTTCCTAGAGGTTGAAGAAAGGAAACTCACAAAGGTAACCTTAACCAACCACTTTTAAAGCTGGGATCTAGCCCTTCCAGCTTCAGAGAGGGATCTCTCTATATGATTTAGCTTTGTTTGAATTAAGATATTAGGCTAGTTAGAGGCACGAGTTTTGCTTTGTTGTAAAGGATTTTTAAAGTTGGTTGAAACAAATCACACATCCATTGGGCTATGGAGTCTGTACTTAATAAAATCTGAGATACAACCACGAACGTCAAAGAAATCTTTCACAAGGCGAGATAACAAGCTCACTGGATCCTGATAATTTAAATGATGGACGGAAGAAAGATTAGGAAAACAACTACAATCAACAAGCACTTAAGAATCTCTTGATTGCAATATGTCTAGAAGATGAACAGAAAAATATATAGAATCGAAGGCAGGGTATCAGTGATAAATCCTGCAACTTAACGTTATTCGCATAGATTAGTTATAGAAATACGATATGATCACAAAGCAAGAACACAAATAACCAAGAAAGACACATCACCAGTGAAACATGCGCAGGAATCCTGTGAAAAGCTTCTTCTTTATTAATGGT
>JASDQU010243842.1:78957-98921 GCA_032191745.1 Picea mariana
TCAAATCTTTTCTGCCCTCCTGTCCCTTTTTCTTTTATTCTCTTTTTCACAAATTATTTGAAGAATGCCATATCATTTGTGAACCAAATCACCAGATGCAGATAATATCCAAGTCATAAGATGATTCCCATAAATTATGGGGTGATAACAGGTCAGACATCCAACTAAACAACTATTGTGTGGTGAAGAGGCCTCTTGAATTACAACACCCCCATACCCCTCAAATTATTTTATGGAGGAACACTCACTCAATATCTAATACCACATTGTCTTTCATTGTGGGGATCCTTTGTAAGGACTATACTGCGCCACTCTAAATCTTGATGTCTTTAGTTGTGGACAAAATCCACTATAGATCCTAATACCTCTAGCTATGGAGTCAATAGAGCCCAAAAATAAATTTATAGGTTCAAACAATAGGCACTATTAGACGCATTGGTCAATTACACCCGCAACCTCCTCTAGCCATTCAAACAAAGTTGGAGTAGTTATCATACTTCTCCCATCAAATCATAGATCCAAACAATTATCTTTCTCAAGGAAATAATCAACAAGAATTCAACCCCACACACAAGGCAAGATTCTCTATTTCTAATGTTTCAGAAGTTAACAACTCATTCCCAATAAAGTAGCTTAGTCTTCCCACTACCGCTTCCTCAATACACTTGAGGTGAAATTAGGATTAGGAGAAAAAATATAAATGTCATAAAATGAGTATTAGGTGAAATAAACTCGACTTTTTTAGGGTTTTAACCTCAAATCAACTTAACAAGCATTTTCAAGTGAACATTTCCCTTCCCATACTCATAAGGCACTAAGTCTAGGCTAGCCATACTCATTGAACACATGTCCTTTCCCTTGGGTACAATTTCTACCACATAATTAACATTTTTTCAAGTTGTTCCCAACATCTAAACCAAATTAGTGTGGATTCCAAGAAACATATACCTAAATAATATTATCTTTCCAAAGTGCACCATAATAAATATTTTGTCAAAACATGAATCACAATATATTCTAACTTTCAATTATCATCAAAGAAAAATAACTCAAAGAAACATCAACAAAGTAATGAGTCCATAATATCATCTCCCTTCTGAGCACCACCATGTTCATCACAACTTAAACAATAGTGTCCATAATGAAATATAAATAAAACAAGAAATATGCACTAGAATGGGGTGTTACAACACTTCCCCCCTCGAAAGAACTACAACCTCGAAGCTAAGTCATCATAAAACAAAAAAGGATAGAGCTTTCTCATCTATTATTCAAGTTCTCATGAATCATTTTCTTCTTAGTAATGTTTCCAATGAACCTAGACCCAATCAATGACTCTACTTCGTAGGTATTGGTGCTTAGTGCCTATGATCATAAAGGGTTGGGTATGAAATTCCTTGATGTCCTGAATATGAGGCATGATGGACCTCATGGAATAATAACATTTTTAACTCGGTTCAGTCTGGCACATAAATATAATTTCTCCACAAAAATATTCCATCTTTGGATAAATAATAGTCTTCATATTTCTTGACTTCCTTTTCTATCCAACTCTCCTTTATTACAAATCTTGACAAGCCTATTAATAACATTTTTCATCCTTGGACTATATCTTAATCATTGACCTTGACTTTGAATGAGCTTGAGAGATTGTTCCTATATGTTGTATTTCACTTATGGCATCTACCACTCAATTTCATTTTCCCTTTAGGAGTAGTAAATCATAGTCATAACTTCTCAGAAACTCCACCCATGATCCGGATTATTTTCAGCACGAAATGAGAGCGGAGATATAATAAAGAAATGCACAGAGATTTTGCAAATATTCAATAATATAACAGAAATGGGTCAGAGATGCAACCATAAACATAGATATACAGTAATACACGATTTCTATTAATCGAAGAAATGTACAGAGACTGTAAAAATACAGAGTGAAAGACTCGCTAGAATGGTGGCAGCTTATCTCTGAGAAGAGATGTGACGGCTACTTGCATTCGCAAGAAGATTCTTACAATGAGGCTATGGAGGAATTTTTACAATAAACAGGAATGCCAAAACTCCTAGACATCCAAAAACCTAACCCTAGCAGATGAAGCGCCAAAAGTCATGTGGGCCCCGTTTGGGTAAGTTAGTACATCAACTTCCCGGGGTCGTAACTTTTGCATACAATCTCCGTTTTAGGCGTATGATAGCTCGTTGGAAAGGTATCGTCGAGGAGATTAATTTTGGGGGCTCAATCATGCCTTTGGATATCATTGATAACCTCGATATCTAAAAAACTTCATTTAGGCCCTCAAAATGGCCCCGGAAGTTAAAACCTGCTAAAAATAGTAAATTGCCAAAATTGTCAGGAAACTGTTTTGAGCCAGTCGAAAAAGGTGGGTGGCCACCGATATCCATCTGGATCAATCCTCCCTCCTTAGGAAGCAATGGTATCCATTGCGTTGAGTTCTTGGGGGAGAGGGAAAAGCGTTTGTTGGATCTGCATCTTGGTGAGCTGCTTGTATTGTTGGAGACGTCACACTACTTAGTTTGTGGAAGTCTGTCATGAACTTGTTGAAGTTGAGGTTGTTAAACAAGTCGAGCTACATGAGAGGAAGGTGTGCAGAAGGAATATTTGTGCTTTGTTGTAACTTTGTCGACCTGCTTCTGTTGAATAGAAGGTGCATGGGGCGAGACTGTAGTGGTTGCAGTGTTCTTTTGTTCCCCTTTTGAACAGATTGTGAAGAAGTTGAATTTTGCAGTATGAGATACTACCTTGTGACACTTTTTAGGTGGAAAAATAGTTGGAACTACCTTCGGTATCCTGTAGAGATGACCCCCCAAAGTAACAATGACACTACGGGGTCGAGACTCATAAACATCATGGCGCTTCCACATATATGGCTAGCCCAAGAGAACATCACAGACATCTAGTGGGGAAACATCACATAATACCTCATCATTGAAGGGTTGGATGTCGTATGACAATCGACATTGTTGGCTGACACGGAGATCTCGTCCTTGGCGAAGCCACCCGATGTTGTATGGCTGCGGGTGTGGTGTTGTCGACAATCCCAACTGTTTGATGACCTCTGCTGAGATGAGGTTCTTCTGGCTTCTGCTATCAACAATAAAATGTAGCGGGGTCCCCTTCACCCACATCTGTGAATGAAAAAGGTGCTCCCCCTCTTCGGGATCTGTTGATTCTTATGGTTGAATTGATGCGGTTGCGACAATAGCAGTGGGGTCTGTGTCAATGATCTGTCCTTTACCAGTGTTTTCAGAATCGGATTCTGAATCAGGGTTCGACTCCTTGTCTTTGATCTCGGCCACCAATGAATGTTTTGAGAGACATTCATCGATGTTGTGCCAGGGGATTTTATGGAAATCACACCATTTTCCAGTGTCCTTCTTTGTCTTCCCATGACCATTCTTTTTCTGTGTCTTGGACTGGTTTTCAGGAGACTGTTTGTTAGGGATGTCTTTGTCATACTTTGGTTGTTGCGGATTTACAGATTCGAAATCCCGTTTGTTCCGGTGCTTAAATTTCTGCTCGATTTTAACAACATATCGATAAGCAGCATCGAGTGATGAGATGTCCAAAAAATCCATTTCAATCTAGATGTATCTGTGTAGAGCCCCATGGTATTTCAGAACCAAATGTCGCTCTGAGTCTTTGATACCTATCTTGGTGTGCAAGGTATGGAAGGTATTGGTGAACTTCGGAACTGCTTGGCCCTCTCTTGCCGCAGTGTGGTCCATCTCATGTACTGGTCCTCATAGTTTCCAACAGGGTAATACTATTCCTTTACCGCATCCACAAAAAAATCCCAAGTGGGATCAGCCCCATATATTCCAGACTCCTCTATGGAACTTTGCTCCTAGTAAGTTTCCCACCAATGTTTGACATGAGGGAGAGCTTTAAGAAGTGCGAA
Organism: Picea mariana; assembly: GCA_032191745.1. Taxonomy (NCBI): domain Eukaryota; kingdom Viridiplantae; phylum Streptophyta; class Pinopsida; order Pinales; family Pinaceae; genus Picea; species Picea mariana. The sequence continues at coordinate 82,878 of JASDQU010243842.1, forward strand.
GGTGATCTTTTCTTTGTCGGAAAAATTGTGAACAGAGAAATAACCTTCTAGGAGAGTTAACCATTTTTCTAGGGCTTCTGCATCTATCTGTCCTTCAAATACGGGAATATCAAAATTAACTTGTACCTTGAAAGGCGAGGTGCCTCCAAAGTGGCCGCTTGATGAAGATGCACCTGTTTCTATCGGTAGGCATTGAAGGATGTGGGAAAAATTCTCCATCATTTCGTCCCTCTGTTGCATGAGAGCTTGCTCAAGCAACAAATTGATAGGATCGTCTACTCCGTCATTTGTCTTTTCTTCCGCCATTGAGGGTTTCTTGGGTGTGCGAGAGCGATTGTCCTCAAGAGAGACAAGATCGAGACCCAACTTGCTATACTCGGACCTCGTCGGGGACATGCTCTGAAAAAAACGATCAAGAGCAGCCTGCTCTGATACCACTGATCCAAATTATTTTCGGCACGAAATGAGAGCGGAGATATAATAAAGAAATGCACAGAGATATTGCATATATTCAATAATATAACAGAAATGTGTCAGAGATGCAACCATAAACACAGATATACAGTAATACACGATTTCTATTAATCAAAGAAATGTACAGAGACTGTGAAAATACAGAGTGAAAGACTCGCTAGAATGGTGACAACTTATCTCTGAGAAGAGATGTGGCGGCTACTCACATTCGCAAGAAGATTCTTACAATGAGGCTATGGAGGCCTTTTTACAATAAACAGAAATTCCAAAAGTCCTAGACATCTAAAAACCTAACCCTATGAGATGAAGCGCCAAAAGTCATATGGGCCCCGTTTGGGTAAGTTAGTACATCAACTTCCCAGTGTCGTAACTTTTGCATACGATCTCTGTTTTAGGCGTATGATAGCTCGTTGGAAAGGTATCATCGAGGAGATTCATTTTAGGGGATCAATCATGCCTTTGGCTATCATTGAGAACCTCGATCTCGAAAAACCTTCATTTAGGCCCTCAAAATGGCCCCGAAAGTTAAAACCTGCTAAAAATAGTAAATTGCCAAAATTGCCAGGAAACTGTTTTGAGCCAGTCGGAAAAGGTGGGTGGCCACCGATATCCACTTGAATCAACCCACCACCACTAACTATCATTCAATTGTGACAAATCCTGTGAATATCTTAAGGACTCGTGATCTAATCATGGTTAAAATTTCCTACCAATCAAATAATATCGCCATGCCTTTAAGGCATGCACTATTCCTAAGAGTTCTAAGTCGTGAGTTGTATACTTCTTCTCATGGATCTTCAACTTCCTAGACTCATAGCTTACTACTTTTCCTTCCTGCATAAGCACTCCTCCAATACCATCATTGCTAGCATCGGGTCACACTAGGAAATATTTATCAAAGTTAGTAAGTATGAATATTGGTGCGGACATGAGAATTTTCTTAAGATATTGAAATCTTTCCTCGTGCAAGGTTGTCCATAGAAACTAGGCTCCTTTTTCTTATAGTTTTGACAAAGGTCCTACAATATTAGATAAGACCAAGTGATAAATCTTTGATAATATTCTTCTAACCCAAGAAGCTTCTATTGTACCTTGGGAAAGGTCCTACAATATTAGATAAGACCAAGTGATAAATCTTTGATAATATTCTTCTAACCCAAGAAGCTTCTATTGTACCTTGGGAAAGATCCTACAATATTAGATAAGACCAAGTGATAAATCTTTGATAATATTCTTCTAACCCAAGAAGCTTCTATTGATCCTTGGGATATTCTTGATTAAATAGCAAAGCCAAGGCACCCTATGGAGGAAAATTTCCTCCCTTCTTTAAGTTAGTTGAAAAATTCTAGTAGCCAGAAAGGATAACCCAAAAATGTTATAAACTTTCTTCAAATAAATTGAAAAAGTTAAATATTTAACTTTCTTCAAATACATTGAAGAGGTTAATATTTCAAGTGCAAAATTTAAAGTGAAATGATTGAGTGAAATAAATAAAATATGCTTTAAAGAAAATTGATTCAAACATTCATTCTTGTTTTTAGAGGGCACCATATTCCTATTTAATCGACTTTTAAAAGAGATAGTAAAAAAAGACCAATCAAAAGGCACAATTTTCTTTAAGATAATTTTTGCTCAAAGGAAAAGTACTCATTAAAAGAAAACGTGATTTAATAATACATAACTTGGTATTGATTCTTCAAAATTACGGGAAACACAAAGTTTCAAAAAAAAAATTCTATAATTTATTCATAACATGCTCAATTTCAAAATACTTTAGTAATAAATACTTAATCATGAAAATTAAAAGGAGAAATCATAAACACAAGTATATTGTGTAATCAATTATGAATTGCAAAATCTTGTAAAATCCAAGTTTTTTTGGTTGGGTATAAGGCTATTCTATAATAGGGTTCGAAGCCATTACAACTTGTTACTTGATGGAATTGAACTTGAGTGAGGAGGATTATAATCATTCCTCCCAACCACCTGAGCTAAACTTAATTGAATACAAATCCTGATGTCTTTACCGAAACAATAAAATCAAATTGTAGATACTAATTACATAGGGGATGAATCCTATGAGAAATACAGAAGGACCATGAATAACTTAGAAAATATTAAAGAAAAAATGGCCAAGAAGACTACTAAACAAGTTCTCTATTCATCCAAGAATTGATAGCCTCTTCAATGCTAGATTTCTTCTTTATATTTCTTAATGTTTAACCATTTTCTATTATAAATAGTGGTTTCCAAAAATAGCAAGAAGTGGGAGAGTAGAACCCAAATCATTGGAAAACCATTATGCCCTTGATTTTATGCTTAAATGATTGTGATACATACGTTCATTCAGGTACACATTCTTTTTTATTCTTTTGCTAAGTTGGCGATGATGTCCTTGATGTTAACTGAAAAATATTTGGTGAACCCTTACTTCTAAATTTAGCAATTTGTTGACAATCGTTTCCCTCTGATAATTTAAAATATATCATTTTTTGGCCGCAAAGTCCAATTCTATGTAAAAATCATAAGATTCCTATGACATATTTCATTATAAATAAGTAATAGTACTCAATAACATAAAACATTTAAATAATTTTTCATAGATCAATCTGCCCCTAATTGGACTATTGACATCCATGAATTGTTCATTATTAATTCTTTCTTTCTCGAGAACTTCATTATAACTTAAAATAGAAAAGAACCATCTTTCTAAGTTCCATGAGAATGGTAATCTAAGCTCAAATGTTGTTGTAGACTTATTTTTGAATTCTTTACCATAATTAATCATTGTATCCCATTTACTATGGGATATGATAACCAAAGTTTGTTTGGTATTAGTTAAACTTGCTTGTATAATTACTTTAATTATGGAATTTACTCCCAGAGATTCTAAACTTGAGTTCTATTGTTTAAGAACTTGATAACTTCCTCGATTATTTTCACTTTATCACCTAGTTTCTATTTCCATGAGTACATTAAAGTGGGTTCTTAGTTTTTTGGATAACAAATTTGATTTGATCCCAAATCAAATGTTTGGCTCCAACCAAATACCTTTTTGCACAAAGCACTTTGTCAAACTCTTCTCGTTTTTTATTAAATGTTGCAATTCTTTGATTGGCTTCAGTTATAATCTTTTCTTTCTTATTCAATATTGAATGATAATTTTCCATTAACATGTTTCTATTTTCAATCTATGCTTGCAATTATGTGATCTTTGTGGATTTCCATTGAATACTTATTTCTACGACTCCCAACTCTTTATGGACTGTTGGAAATTGGCTTCTAAGTTTTTCATTTGTTTTTCAACTTATGAACCTTCTTTGATAATTTCAGCATCCTTTTCAAATTTATGGCTTTAAGAGATAAATTTAATGACATGGCAGTTTCTTTTCTTCATTGACTTTATCAATTATCTTCTCAATTTGTGATTTTGCTATGTGAGTTTTACTACTTGGCCTACTAATTGTTCTTTTTATTTTTCCAACTCAACTAACTCCTTTGTTTGCATGTGCTTGGTTGTTGGCATGTTTAGTTTCCCTTTAAGAACCTAAATTTCCTTGTCTTTTCCTTTTACTATATATAAAATTCCAAATTTATCTCATGCATTATGTCCTAAAGCAATTAGATTTTTCTCCAAGTCACTAATTGTTCTAAGGAAATTTGTGTTTGTACTTTTCTCTATCTTTAATTGCTTCTCCATATTGCTTATTTTCATTGTCGGCTTCTTTACATATGATGTTTCTTGTAGCAGGTCTTTAGACACAATCTTGCATGTTTGTTTGTGCCATTCAATTTTGTTCCCTAGTGGCATTTCATCTAAATCAATAGTTACTTTTGTAGTCTCGTAATCATGAGACTTGATCTCCTTTTCATATTTATTGAATTTACGTTGCAAAATTGCCATATCCAAAGTACCTTTTTCATAATCTAGTGTTGATAAAAACATGGGTGGTGTAGGTCCCTCTTGGCTAGTCTAAGAGAATAATTTATCTTTAGGATGTTTTTTCCACCTCTTGTTTAGAGTCATCTCTACAAAGATATCAACATCCTTCTCTAAAACTAAAGCTTGTTTTGAAGTTTCTCCTCCTTGAATTACTTCTCCTATGACTTTGTGAGTAAGATCACTCAATGTTGCAACTTGAGTTATTGAAATCACTAGCTTTTCAAGTAAATACTTACTCACAAACTTCATCTTACTTGTTTCATATTTTTCTACAACTTTTCTCTGTAGTTCTATTTTTTCTGGAGTCTGCATCACAAAATCCATTCCTTTTTCTAGTTGATCAACTTCAATAAGGATCACTAAGGTTGATCTTGGATTGATTTTAGCCATTTATTTCTTTACATCCTACTTCAAAAATGATAAATGACTTTTCTCTTGCAAAATTTCTTACACTTCATCCCATGTGTCTTTGTTTGCAAGTCTTTCAATTTCTACATCTACATGATGAATATATGGAACATAACTTGCAACAGTTTTTGTGTTAGAAATTAAACAATGAGGAACATCTACATGATGAATATATGGAGCATAACTTGCAGTATTTTTCGTGTTAGAAATTAAACAATGAGGATCATATTACTAAATCTTATCTCCTTAAAAATGAAATGATTTCAACATCTTCCCAACTACATTAAATTTAACTCTTCTCTTAACTATAAATGGGAAAACTTCTGCTAGGAAAAATAATTTTTTTTTTATTCTTTGAAATAAAATGAATATGGTCAGAATTTAATCTTTATCTAATATATTCCAAGGATAAAATCCTAGGTGTAAGGAAAACTATAAATTTATAGGGCTTCAATTCTGAACCATAAATTCTTAGAACTATATAATTCAAAAAAATAAACCAATCTTCATATTTGATAATTCGGCTAAATTGGAGAAGGCTTTTACACTCTTTAAACAATCTAGGAGGACATTCATTGTGGAATATTGTATAGGTTGTAGCCATGAATCCACTCAAAAAATAAAAACAACTCTCCATGTTCATCAAATGTGTTTAATATCATATGTTGAAAATGAGTTGATTGATGATATATCATAAGATATATCTGATATGACTGATATTTGAAGCATTTTAATCATCGAAATTGGAATGGATGATATTAGATAAATATTTGACAAAGTTAAACTTTTCGGACTGAGTAATTTTAAGGGTAAACCCTAAAATATTGTCATCCATTATACCATCATTGTCATTCCACATAATCAAACATGCCATTTCTATAACTTCCCTGATTGATTCTTTAAAAAAAGAAGAGGTTAGTAGAAACTTTAACTCTTGCAATTTTGCACCTAGTGGTAGTAATTTTAGTAAAAATCAATGTTTTTGTTCAAGTGAAAATGAATTAAAGTAATTCCCAAGCTCTTCATCATCCAAGTTTACTTATTATCATGTAATAACAATGTTTATGATATGACATACTTTGTAATATGAAAAACGATATGGTGGTCATCTTTAGATTTTATTACTCTCAGAGTGGGGTCATATGACTCAACACACATTAGGACAAACTCATGAAATTGAAAATTATATTGAGCTATAGCTTGAGATAAACCACATTCCCAAGTTGGAAAGTCGTCTAGACTGTCCTTAAACCTATGATAAGCTAAACTATGAATTTATCTGGAAATATGACAGTAAGTCTAGTTTCAAAAATGTCTTCATCTTTATCCACAAGATGTTTTGAGCTTGAGTTTAATGAGACAGGATGTCCATGAGTTGATGATTTCTTCCTAAGATCCATATTATTCATGTTTTTTATGATTCTAAATCTTGTGATTTTTCTAAAACTCCTGATGTGATTTGATGTGATTTTCTTAAAGTCTTGAAAGATAAACTATGAGAAGACAAAGAGAAAGGTTTTACAAAAGTATCTATGACAGTTTGAGCATTCAATTAACTATTTTTTTCCACTTTAAAACCTTGTTGCAACCCTGGTTCAACTTAGTTTTTCGACAGTTGTTTTTGCACATGAAAAATGTCTTAACAAGATGGTGGCCTTTCCTTTTCTTCAGAAGTTAACGTTCATTAAATCTCCCATAAAAATTGTCACTTGTCATACTCTAATTTATTGGATTTTTTCACAGTACAACACAAAAAATGTTTTTCAACTACCTAATTAACTTGCTTTGCTATATTGGTTCATGATGGTGGCGCAAATCTTGAAAGAGGTTTACGAGATGATTTCAATTCATTTTCAAATTGTTACCTTTGGTCTCGTATTCCACCAGAAGGTGCCACATGGTTGAGAGGTGGTTTATGGTTATTGGAGAAATGTGTCGTATTAACTCCCTTGCTACTTATTGACCCTTTCTTTATGACTATTGATCAAGTATTATCTTTTGTCATTGGATCTAGCATGCAATTGACCTTATTATTTGTTAATTCAATCCTTTTCTTAACCCACACCTTATTTTATTTGAATAATTATGTGAAAATGTCATTCTCTTATTGGTTGCTAACTTTGTTTATGAATATTTTCATTTTTAAACATGATTACACATATCCTTTACAAAATTCCTAAAAAAAAATTAAAATCTCATCTAGATTTCATTAGAGAATAGCCTTATTTGCAAAAAGAGTTACAACAACTTTTTACTTCAACTGCATTCTTCAGGGTTGGCCAATTGGATATGTTTAAATGTTTAATAGTACTAAGAGGGGATGAATCATTATTATATACTTTAATTAATTTTAATTCTGATATGATTTTAAAACACAGTTAGGATTTATACTTGTATTCAGTTATACCATAAATGTACTCATCATAATCACAGACAATATTCAACACATTTACAAATATAGAGGTGGAAACCCAGATTCTTAAGACCTTAAAAAATATTTATAAATGAATATCAATTCAGGTATGAATAACTGTCAATGAGGACACCAATCCTCTATAGGCACCAACCTACAAGTAGATGACGACACCAATCCTCTTATGAGCACCAACTCATAAATCAAGCACCAACCTGCAAATAGATGAGGACGCCAATCCTCTATAGGCACCAACCTACAAATAGATGAGGACACCAACCCTCTTGAGCATCAACTCAATGAATTCAAGCATCAACCTGATGATTGAGCTCCAACTCAATATTTCATTGCTCCACCCTGCTACCCTTGAAATGCATAAATATCTTAATTTTCTTTAATAAATTTCTCCATCATGCTTCATCCTTTATGTGCTCAAGCTTCAGATCATCTTCACTATTTATCAATGACTTCACACAAACCAAAAATCCTCTTCTCTTCTCACTTCTTCTCTCATGCACTTTTCATGCCCCTCCATTCATCCCCTCATAGCACGTTCTCATTGTCGTGATATATATATATATATATATATATATATATAAGGTTGAATCAAGCATATTCTACACACAATGTGGATCTATATCATCCTTCGAGCCGACTAGGGCATCGAAACGCCATTGAAGTGTTCGCATAGAGTATAATCCCATGGGGATTATTTTCCTTCGTTACTTGAGTTATCCAATGGGAATAGAACCAAGAGCGTAGACCACAAGCTTTATTGTGTGGGGTTAGACCCTTGACTTGGATCTTGAGGTAGGGGGTCTGCAATGAAAAATAAGATGACGTGTGTATTTTGATTTTATCACATGTCAAAACTACAGGGGGGTGTCTCTTTATTAAACCCCTCTCTAGTTAGGCACCCGCAATTTATTATAGATTGTTGATCTGACCTTTCTATCAATGGTCATATCTTCCCCTCATTCTAGTCTCCTACCCTTTACAACTTTCAATTTGGGTCATTGATCTGGTGGCTTATCTAATCTCCATCGTCGATCAAATATTTTCCACATGAGACTGTATGTTGTGGGACCTTTTACACAATCCTTATGACTTCGATCCAATAGTTCTTATTCATCGTTGGCTAATATGACAGATAACAATTACGTTCCCATACTTCTACTGCACCACTTGTCATCGTCGATCTTCCTTATAATCAAATTGTCTTCGTTGATTTCTCTTCCCAATACCTTCTCCGTCGTTGAGAAGGTTCATTGATCATTTATCGTCAATTTGTTATGGGAAATGAACTTCCTTGCTAGTCACTGGTATGCTCTCAAAGGGAATAAAGTATTTTATCAATAAGCAATTCCTCCATATGAGCATCAATATCTGAAGCACCCAAGTTGGAAACTACCTTTTCAATTGTCTCTATTACCATTTGGATATATGGTTCACTTTCGTATCTAAGGTATTCAACAGTTCTTCCCACAATGTCAGCAGCTTCCACTATGTTATCTATCTCAACAATTTGTAATCTATCAACTCACTTCGACCATATCACTTACTCAAATGGTTCTTTCCTTCTATGCAGGAACTTTATTCTTTGCATTCCTATGAATTCATTTTGATAAATAGAACCTCAATTAATAAAACTATCATATCAGTAGATGTCATCACATTCTCATCCACAATCACATGATGTGATCATACCAATTTTTTCATCTTGACACAAACAACTTGTCATTAATGACATTGTCAAATAATCAAACAAACAAACTCCCCCTACAGTGTTGACATCAATGACACAAGTTATCAAATAATATCCCCCTACAGTGTTGATATAATGACACAAACTATCCAACAATATCCCCCATTGTCATTGATGGCAACCACTGAGTAAAACATTTCTTACTCCCCCTGTGGGTATTACTCTCCTTGTGGGTATGCTAGAAATATCTTACTCCCCCTGTGGGTATTACTCTCCTTGTGGGTATGCTAGAAATATCTTACTCCCCATGTGGGTATGCTCGAAATGTGACTTAGTCATGAGTCGCTATTCATTATTTTTCTTCATTTTCTCCCCATGTTTCACTCCATTGCATAGTTCCCATTGAACAATTTTGTTGACTGATGTTTTACTTCATTCTCTCCCCCTTTGACAACAATGATAAGGATCCCTTTAATATTCTCTACCTTTCTGTAGCTCCCCCTATTAATAAATCTCCTCCTGAGGATTATAAATTTTCTCTCGTGTATTTCAAGGGGATGCTTTGGAATTATTGCCAGTAAAACTTTGTAAACAATCACTATTTGTAAGCTATTTACCATTGATCTAAGTAGGCCCTTCTTATGCTTTTATTGTTGTTGATCCAAACACTCAAGGCCTAACCAGAGTTATCACGTATCCATGGAGTATCCCCTTATTAAATATTTTGTTGTCATTGTAGTTGGTGTACTATGGGTGTTGCTAAAAACCCATTTTTGGCAGGCCTCTGAATACACTCTATTTGCATTGTTTTTTCCTTGGGCTTCTGAATTCTTTTGACTGCCATCACATGTGATTCTTTTGGTGCAGATTGAAATCTTACAACCAATAAAACAACTTGCATAACATCAAGCCTTGATGCAGGTACATATAAAAGGATACCAATCATTGATCTATACATGGTGTGATCTTCCTCTGGTGATTCATCGTCCTTACTCAGCTTGCATCCTGTTATCATGGGAGTACTGATAGGCTTGCAATATTCCATATTTAATTTATTTAACATCTCGTTAATGTATTTTGTTTAAGAAATGAATATGCCTTTATTTGACCAATATATTTGCAGACCTAGAAAGAAGGACAACTCACCGAGCATGGACATCTCAAATTATTTTTTCATGTTTTTTTAGAACCTTTGACTCGGATCATCAGAGTTGCTTCCAAATATGATATCATCTACATAGACCACAATGATAATCATATTTCCATTTTCTTAATTGATGTAAATATTAATTTATGCAGGTACTCTCTTAAATCCTTGTTGTTGTAGGTACTTAGCAATCCTTGAGTACCAATCTCTAGGTGCTTGCTTCAAACCACGGACTGATTTCTTTAGTTTGCACACATGGTCTTGATTTTCTAACAATTGAAATCCCTAAGTTTGTTCAATGAATTGTTGGACGGTTGTTTGGACAGTTGGTTGTCATTGATGTCAAATTGATATTGGATATGGATTTCAACCCTTAGAGGTTGATGCCAATCCTTGGAGAAGTCCATAATCCCCAGAGATGTGGACAAAATCCTTGTACAATTGGTTATCATCTGTGTGATCCAGATTGATGATGATTTAGTTGGGTACAATTGATATAGTCTGCATGTAGCCCTAGAGGTGTGGTTAGGGGACCCTAATTTGATTGAGGAATAATGACATGAAGGACAATGGAATTGAAGGTAAGACTATCATAGATGGATAGTACACGTCGTGTCGTTTCTGATGATATGCGGTATGCCATGTGGTTCCTCGCGGTTAAAGAGATATGTATTTGTGAAGTTGGAAGCCCCGAAGAATGGTCAAGAAGCCCCTAGTTGGCTACAATTCATTTAATGAAAGGCTTAAGTGGTTGTAACAAGAAATTTCAAGAAGCCCTAAAGTTAAGGAAAGAGGTTACTTAGAAAAGGTATAAATACACCTCAAGAATTCTCTCATAAGCACATGATTTTATACACACAAGTTCATTGAATATCTATCTAAGTGATAAAGTGATTCTTATCTAAGGTAACCAAGGATATCTGAGGCGTTTTTTAGAGGGAAGATGAAGTAAATAAGGTTGAAATTGCAAGGGAGGATGAGGTCTTGTGAGGATGTGTTCTAAGGTATGTTATTTATAGGTCAGCTTACCATTTTCACTATAACTTTGTTTCTAGGATGATTCAGATAGAGAAACATAGATAATATTGAGAGGACATATCAAGGTACCTATGGTATAAATTTCATCATCTGGATCATTGTATTTTTGGAGATACACTATGTGGAAGATAGGGCTTTTGGCTAGTCTTGGAACTAGTCTCAAACAAGTGTTATGGGTAAAAAGGTCATAACATCTTCATAGAAGATATAAATTTAGTGAGACCAAATGTATTGGATAGAGTATAGTCCATAGTATGTGATTTACTATTTTCATATTCAGATCTCAAATATTTTGTGTGGGACATGCTATACAAGTTATCTCTCTATAATGAGCCATAATTCAACAAGGTCTATCATTTTTTTATATAAATTCTTTTCTGGGAGGTTCCAAGAAATGAAACCAGGAGGAATTGCAGAGAAGATATTGAATAATATTTTGTAAAATTTTTAGACCTTTATTCATTACAGGTACAAATTTATATTTGTTGAAAGTTAGGGTTTGTGACTAATCCAAAACTAGTCCCGTGAAACTAAGTTAAAGTTTGATGAAGATGTTATTCTCTTGTTGCTGAAGTTGAGGAAGGTATGCAGGTCTGTGATCATATACACCAGGTCTGTTACAAATTTACAAGTATGTTTATATGCAGGTTTTGAGGGTTACATGTTGATGATGTTATGGTGTATGGCATGATTGTGAGTGATATGGTATATGTTTGAGGCACATCGTTTGAAGAGCATATTGGATATTAGGCACATTGTTTGAGATACATTTTGGTATATGTATGAGGAACTTGTTTTTGATCTATATACATGATTGGTGCACATTTGGAACATATTCTTGGCATATGGTTGAGGCATTTCATTGATGATATCTTATGGTATTTGGTATATGATATGGTATATGGTTGAGATACATTTCATGGTATATGGTATATGGTATATGGTGTATGGTACATGGTATGGTATATGGTATGGTACATGTGTTGATGTACATGGTTGATTTGCATGGTTGGAACATGATTGGTACATATTAATGTGCATGTACATGGTTGATGATACAGGTTTGGTGCATTGTTGATGCACTTGTTGTGGTACATGATTGATGGTACATGTTGAGGCATGGTACGGGTTGGTACTTGATTAAGGCACATATCTTGTGATGGTATGTGGTAATGTTGGTACATGCTTGGTAGAGGCATGTGTTGGTGATATTGAGAATATGGTTTTAGATATACTCTTGGTGATCTTGGCATGAGGTGCATGTGGATGTGAGTGGATCTGGTTTCGTGGATGAGACAGTGATTGATTGGTTTATAGTGGCATGTTGGATATAGTGACAGTTTGATAGGTTACAGGTTGTTGGTAGTGATAGTGGCAGTGCCAGTGACAGAGTTTAGGGCAGTGATAGTGGAAGAGTCCATGACAATTGGTATACACTTATAATTTAGGGTGGCAGAATGGGGCAAGGAAAGGGGGTTGTAGCCTCCTTCCGGTTGGAGTCGGAGAATTAGGGATTTGGAGCTTCCTTCAAGTTGGATCTTAAGAACTAGGTGGTTGGAGCCGGAGAACCCAACGAGTTGTATCCTCCTTCTGGTTAGAGCTAGAGAATTCAGGGAGTTGTAGCTTCCTTCATGTTGGAGCTTGAGAATGGGGGGTTGGATCCTCCTTCCATTTGTAGCTGGAGAATTTGGAATTTGGTGCTTCCTATGAATGAATTCTTGATATATATAATAAAGCATTCCTTGGTTTTCTCCTATTTGGGTTTCCACGTAAATACTAGTGTACTATGTTCTTGATGTGATGTTGATGTGATGTTTCTTATGTTTACATGCTTATGATATATATGATTGGATGCATTCATAGATGATACATTCATGATATATTGTTGAACATTGTTGTTAAAGTGAAAGAATATATATTGTGGTTAAAAGTGGTATAAAATGCTCATATTGATTCACCCCCCCTCTCAATAATCCAACATGAATACTTCCCCTTCCAAATTTCCATTTATAAATGCAAATTTAACATCCATTTGATATACTTTGATACTCTTGTAGCTTGAAAATGCTAGGAAAATTCTAATAGCTTCTAATCTAGATATTGGAGCAAAAGTTTCATCAAAGTCTACCCCTTCAACTTGAGAATATCCTTTACATACAAGCCTTGCCTTATTTCTCACTACTTGTCCATCCTCATTTAATTTGTTCCTAAAACCACACTAAGTGCCAATTACATTCTTGTCTTTTGGTCTAGGAACTAGCTGCCAAGTTTTGTTTTTCTCAATCTATTCTGATTCTTCATTCATAGCATTAACCCAATTTTTGTCTTTGATAGCTTCCTCTAAGTTCTTGGGTTCTATTTTAGACAACAGAGACAGATTTTCATATTCTGGTGATCTTACCAATTTCCTTATGATTTGTACACCTTTTTTGTTATCACCAAGAATCAATTCTCGAGGTTGGTTCTTTTGAACATATCTCAAGGGGTATTTGTGTCTTGTTTGGGAGCTTCCTATTCTTCTTCTTCTACATTATCTTCCTCATATCCTTTCTCTTCTTCTTCTTCCTCTGCATTATTTTCCTCATTGTCTTTCTCTTTGTCATTATAGATTTTTATTGTTGGTTGGTCATTTGTTTGCATCTTGATCCTTCCAAGTTTTTCATCATCCACTCTTACATTTTCACTTTCAATAATTTTGACTAATATCATATTTAAACATCTATAAGATTTTCTTTGAGAGTACCCAAGGAAAATACCTTCATCACATCTTGAGTCAAACTTTCCAAGGTTGTCATCATCTCTTTTTATGTAGCATTTGCTTCCAAAAACATTAAGGTGTTTGACATTTGTTGGATTTTATTTCCACAATTCATATGGAGTTTTTCCATTGTTAGCTCGAAGATGTGATCTATTCAGAATATAAACAGTTGTGTAGACTGCGTCCATTCAAAATATATATAACATTTTATCTTGATTTAGCATAGTTCTAGTCATTTCTTGTATAGTCATGTTTTTCCTTTCAGCCACTCCATTTTGTTGAGGAGTTCTTGCAGCTGAGAAGTGTCTTCTTATTCCATGATCTTCATGGAATTCATTAAAATCATCTTAGGTGAATTATCCTCCATTATCTAACCTTAGTCATTTGATCTTAAAATCTATTTGATTGTCGACTAATGCTTTAAACTTCCCAAAGGCTTCTGATTTATGCTTGAGAAAGGCTACCCAATTCATTCTTGTATAATCATCAATGAGAAACATGAAGTAATGGTTACCTTGCAGACTTTTTTATTTGGTTGGCCCACAAAGATTAGTGTGGATGGGTTCCAATGGTCTTGATGTTGAATATTCCTTTGTTTTGAATCTCACTCTTGTATGTTTCCCATGTTGACAATGTTTACAAATTGGGTTTGAGGGCCTGATGATTTTTGGTATGCCTCTTACTGCTTGGTTGTTACTTAACTTGACTAAGTTGTTAAAATTTAAATGTCACATTCTCTTATGACATAACCAACTTTCATCTATTTGTCCCACACAACATACTTCTCTTCCAATTTTATTTAGAATGTATACATTGTTTGGAGTTCTGATTGATGGCGTTGCTACCAATATGTCAATGTCTTCTTTTCTTATTCTACATTCCTGGGAGTTAAACAGAAGTGTGTTTCCCTGGTAACACAACTAGATGACACTTAGAAGTTCATGCTTTAAATATTCAACCAGAAGAACATTTTTTGTTGTGTCCTTTTGACTTCCAAGGAAGACTTTACCTTTCCCAATTATCTTAGAAGATTTATTATCTCCAAATGAAACACTTCCTCCCTTCTCTCTCTTTAGCATAAGATTTTTTTTTATCACCGGTCATATGAATTGAGCATCCATTGTCTATGTACCAATAGATTTCTTTGTCTTGAGCATGCATTGCTAAATCACATTCTTCCTGATAACTCTTCTCTTGTTTCTTCCTCTAGAATTTGATGGTATTGCTGACATTGGTTTGTTTGTCAATGGGGGCCTATATACAAATTTTGCAATCCCGAGCTTTGGAATTTATAACATTCAATATCATAGTTAAACAATGGAGAAAATGAATTCATGTTTATGTTGTAAACATTTCTTTTGACTTTGTTGTTCACATAATTATTTCTTGGAGCATTGTGCATGCCTCCATTTCTTCTTTGGTCATTTCTTGGATATGATCTGTAGTCTATTTCCTTATGTCCAAAATTGTTGCATGGAAAAAAGTTACAAAGAAAGAGATATTCATACATGTCTTCTTGGTGTCATCACCTTTCTGAATCCATTCTTCCTGTGAAGGACATGTGGCTTCTGTTGATCATGGTTTGCTTCAATGGTGTTCTCATTTCGTTCAGTGGGATTGTTTAGTTTCATAGCATAGCTCTTGGTTTCTTCATTGGTTCTTTTTGATGTGGGGTTGGGATTGTAACCAAGTCCAGTTTTGTCGAATGGTGATCTTTGATTATTGATCATATTGTCTAACATCATGGAACTTTGTTCAATTTTTTTTATTGTTGTTCATGTAACGCCCTCGTCATTCAGACGACAACAACCGACAAGTCATGCAAGAATGTATATTTTTTTTTTTTTTGAACTTATGTGAATAGAAAGGTACTCTTGTTACTGAATGGATACTCTCATTTTTGTAACTAAAAAAAAAAACTATGTGGACATTTCAAAACTATATAAATAATTTGTTGAAGCCAACCCAACATCTTTTTACAAATCGAATGGCACTCATAGTTTAAGCCATTTATGTGCGCCATGTCTAAAGCTACCAGAGACCTAATGGGTATCACTCTTGTGTTTTTCTTTTAGTCTGCGTTTACGAAAATTGGAAGAATGTTTTTCTTCTTATATTGGTAGAATTTATAGACTTATCAAAGTTTAAACAACTAGAA
>JASDQU010243842.1:111788-122747 GCA_032191745.1 Picea mariana
TATTGCATTTGAATTGGAGAATTCTTGGTTTCTTGTTCTTTGTCTTGGGTTACTATTGTGGTAAAATTGGGATTGTGTATCTCTTCCATACTCTATGTTTCTTGTTGTGAAATTATTTAAAACTATCCTCGACCCTTTTCTAGGTTTTCCTCTTCCTTATTCTGGACACACCTTTTTTGTGATTTTGAGCTCCTTATATGGGCAATTCTAAAGCCCCATCTTGGCCATTACTTATGTTTACACCTAGATTAGGTCCTAGTTTACTATGGTTTCCTCTAGGAATTACTTGAATTTTATGAATTAACCCATGGGTTGCTTAACTATTGCTTGGTTTAAAGTTTCATTCTACCTATTCAATGCTCATCTCTTGTAAATGTTTGTTTCTACCTACACGTGTTAATTGATCTACCTAAAATACTTGCTACTATTATGGATATGGTTGGGATATCATTCTCATGACCTCTTGGCCATGTGTTATATTCATTGTTATATTTATTTTTGGACACTATCTATTTGGCATTGGCCCTATCTCTTACTACTTGGAAAACAATATTTTGGGTAGTTTGTGCATGTGATCTGACCTAGGAACCCATGTTTATTCTTATTTATACTTGTCAATTCATGGCTATATTGATGCTCACTTTATTTTGATGTCATTTATGTAGGCCTAAACTTTATTTTCAAATGGGAATTATTAGTGTCAAACTTTTAACTCGACTAGTTTTTGTGAATATTGTTTGTGCTTGGGTTCACTCATTGCATCACTATTTTGAGATGGTCGTGTTTATGAGTTTTAGTTGGGCTTGTAATCATGATTAACCAATGGAATTATTGTACAATCATGCATGTTATTTGCTCAATTAAATGCAACCCATGCCTTAAATTTATGTGGCTCCTTGTCTGTTCATGCGACTCTTTGAATTATCCATAATATGATATCTCTAATTTGGTTTGGCTCACCTTATCACTGTATGAGGCATGGAGTGATTTCTTGTTTAGGCTAAAATCACAACACATATACCTATTTTGATGCATTTCCAAAAGTGTAATCAAGTTGTTTTCATGGAAATATTTGGTCCATGTCTTGAAATTGCATGGTTTCATTTGAACTCTATTATATCTTATTTACATGTTCATTTGACACAATATTGCATCTTGTCTAGTCTCGTCAAATCTTTGCATAATTACAATCAAGTCATCAATTGTTGAATGCAAGAAATTGCATGTTAGCAAGACCTTTTTACTTCTCTCTCTAATACTTTGCTTAAACTTATCTAGCTTTTTGCAATCTATGAGTTTTTATATGCAACAACTTGAATACATTGCACTTGCATTTCTTACATGTTTCATTTGATTGTTTATTCATTTGGTTGTATTAGTTGATAGAGTGATAATATTGATATGATCTTTATGCCTACATGATTTTGAATAAAATGTTTTTTGGGGAAGAGATACTTCCCAAGGAACAACAAGAATAAGACAAACCAACCAATATATCTAGAGAGGAGGGAGAAGAAAGAAAGTTCAATTTTCTTTCTGTTGGATTTTCTAGAATGGTTTTCATTAATGATTTCAAGATTTTCTCTAGTCTTCAATTTTAATGTAGATTAGGGTGCCATCTACTATTAATTCAATTTTTGTTCACATTACATAGTCAAGTAAAATGTTGTAGAGTTAGATCCAAAAGTGAAACTGAACAAAATCCTATGGATTATATCATAACCTCTTTAATCATTTTGTCAATACCTCAGTGACTTAAACACACGTGAACCATGATTATTGCCCAAAAATACATCAAAATTCACAGCATAAAGTTACACAAGCCATCCCCATAAGAAAAAAAAGCCAAGAATACATATGATCATGTATTTACTACATGGAGTAGGTTGGCTATGTATCATGTAAGGCCAGAAGAATCACTCACTCATAGAGTAATCATTTCCAAGAAAATATACTAGGAACTTCATGCAATTATGTAAGTATAAAATATTGGAGACATTATCTTTTGCATAAAGAGTTTATATCATTGATTGATAATAAATCTCTTAAGTATATAAATTCTCAAGCTACTTTGTATCACAAGCATGCAAGATGGATGTTTTTGCAAAATTACATTTTTCTAGTTCAACATAAGAGAGTAAAGTCAAATATGATAGTTGATGCATTTGGTAGGAGACATCACTTGCTTGTGACTATGAAGAATGAATTAGTTGGTTTTGAAGCCTTAAAGGATTCATATGATGCTAATAATTTGTTTTTAAACACTTTAAATATGTGCATAATTCTATGGGTGTGGATGAAAATCTCTTCAAGGATTATTTGATGTTGGCTAATTTTCTTTTTCATGGCAAGCAATTGTGCATCCTTGCAGGTTCTTTGTAGGAGAATTAAGTTTCAGATTGCATGTTGGTGATTTGGGTGGCTGAGATAAGATCTTGATTATATGGTAGAGTAGAGGTTATTTTGGATGTAAATGCATAAATATGTGGACAAGTATGTTTATTCTTGTCAAACATTCTTGTTTTCCAATGCAAGTTTGTGAAATACTAGACTATGTATGTTGATGCCAATACTAGAGAGACCTTGGGACCTGGGTTGACATCACTATGGGCTTTTTTTTGGGATTTCCTTGGACATGTAAGGGTAATGGTTCATAGTATAAACTTCCAAAAGTGGTCCATTTCATTCCCTCTAAAAAGACTAAAGATGCCAACAAGACAATGGAATTATTTTTCAAAGACTTTGTATGACTGTAGGGTGTGCCCAAAACCTTTACTATTGATAGGGAAAGACATGTAAGGATATTGTCTTCATATTGTACTAGTGGAATTCTTACATTAGTACAATGCCACTACAATTATTATCCTAGCGTGTACAAAGTTCTATCTTTGAGGATCATTTCTCAAAGAATTTTACACCCAAAGTAAAGTGTATTATTCACAATGATGTTGTTCTTGGTTCAAAGAAACACTGAAGGTTAAGTTCCATTTGAATACTAGTTATATACAAATATTTCACCATCTCAGAAACATTTATTAGTAGTTGGTAAGTCTTATTTTCAACTACTTCAATCTGCGAATAATACCTCAATTTGTTTCCAACTTAATAAAATGGGTTGAGGAAAGAAACCTACAACCTACTAAGCCTCCTTTGCCTCCTATTAAAATTGAAAACTTAATTGACATTTTGGATTATGTAATTGACCCTGTATTAACCATTGATAGTCCATATAAGCTTAAGGCAACTCACAAAAGATACAGAGATAGGAAAGATCAAATTCTTACTTGGACTACTAACTCAACCAAAGAAATTATTCATGCCATTTACCCATTCTCTTATTTCATTGTTCTATGTGCCATATACTATAATTCGAATCATTGAGCTATTCTTTCGATTGATGGTACTCAAGAAATTTTCCCTATTACAACTTCAACTATCCCTAAAAAAAATTACTTCTTGATGTTTTAACTCTGAATGATGAAGTTTTATCCATTGAATTCAATAGTCAAATTGTCTCATCTAAATTGTTTTACTGCTCATGTGCTACCGAGCAATGTGTGATAACAAGACAAAAACCGACCAACCCTGCAAATGACCCTAAGCCAATCTTCGAGTGGACCCGGTAGGTAGCTCCATTTTATCACTCACATCACCCCTCGCACGAAATGCAAAATCCAACAAAAGAAAATCGAAGAGTCGGGGACATAGCTCATGTGGGAAAAAACTTGGGGTTCCGCAAAAGGCAACACCATGCGAGTTAGCAAGAGGGGCGCCCACATGAGAAATTGTAACGAAAACAAGTTAGAGCGCGCAGAGGAAAAAACTCAAGTTCGCAAGAGGGGCACCCAACCAAGAAAACTAAAGAGACAACAACATAGGTGTGGTGGGAAAAAAACTTGGGGTTTATCGAATGCAAGGAAAAATTGGGGTTTCCAGAGGCAACGCAATGCGATTTGGAAAGAGGAGTCCAAATTTATTCATTCATTTTCAAAATCAAAACTCTCAGAATGAAATTACTCACCATTCTTTGTTCCTTGTGAATATTGGCTCGAGGTTGAGGTCTCTATCTCCTTACACACATAGTGGCTCGAGGTCTGTGTCTCCTTGCACCGCAGTGGCCAATTTCTTTCCCCTTGCGCCACAGTGGCTGAGGTCACTTTCTCCTTGCAACATAGTGGTGAGGTGACAATCGCTGACGATATTTCAGGGGTTGGAATGTCTCTGGTACTGAGATACGAAGGTCCTGAAACCTTGGATGGATCTCGAAGCAAAGACCTTTGAAATGGGAGCAGGAAAGCAGGCAAGAAAGACAAACCTGTGTTTCATGGACTTGTCAATATCTAAACTCCTTCAAGTCAAACATTCGACTCATGTGTCCAAGTGGAAGCCTACTTATGTATTAGGTTTTCAAAATAAATATAAATAATGAATGGTTGTGAGAAGACCATGTATCCACAAATTTATTTCATTAAAGGTTGGATTAGCACTAAGTAATATTGGTCTAATAGTGAAATATTTATACACCCAAGTTTGCACTCTTCAAATTATTTCCTAGGCACAAGTTCTAGGCATGGACTTAATAAATATAAAGGCTCTATAATTTTATGTCCTATTATTCATCAACTCTTACTTTATTTCTAGATGGTTGAAGAATTGAATAGGCCTTTGCATGACATAGATATTACAACTTTTCTTCAAATTCTTCGCCTAACAAAAGATTTAGCACCAACTTGATAAAGATAAAGGTTCTTTAATTTTATATCCTATTATTTCTAAATTTTAAGGTTAGGTATGACTTGATATAGTCCTAAGGTTTAAGATATGACTTGTAAATTAGTGGAATTAATTTGGTATTTTGTTTCCTTAAGTTGATTTTATATGAAATAATACCGAGCCAACCTATCCCCTTAAAAAAAGTGATGGGTGATGAGCCTAGTAATTTCCCTATTTTTCTCA
The DNA here is from genome assembly GCA_032191745.1 of Picea mariana. Classification (NCBI taxonomy): domain Eukaryota; kingdom Viridiplantae; phylum Streptophyta; class Pinopsida; order Pinales; family Pinaceae; genus Picea; species Picea mariana. The sequence continues at coordinate 116,745 of JASDQU010243842.1, forward strand.
TCAATTTTTCCTCTTTTAATTCCTAAATTTGAGACTTTCACCTTTCGCCTTATGATTTTTTAATTAAATTCATGCATCATATGACCCTTGGGATGTTACACATTTATGCTGCGAATTTCATGTCTAAATGAATTATTTTGCTAGATAAGAGGGTAGAATGCATGAATTTGTGTGTTGGAACGGTGATTAGAAATGATGTTCGAGGTTACCTATTGGTTCCAGTCGTTGATATGGATGAATATTTTTTACAGTTAGGAGAGATACAATCAACTTTGTCATCTTATAACATGATATGAGTTTCTCATTAACATTTTGATATTTTTTGTTTACAAGCTCAACTAATGGACATGGGGAAGTTGTTGTCAAGTTCCACAAAAATGTCGATGAAACCTTCTCTTCTACATGTTGATGAGTTGACATGATGCTTTGGAGGAAAATTCTCTTTGTATGCACACGTTTCAAAAGAAGGTTAAATATTTTCATATGTAACTCTCCTAGAATTATAGTAGTGCACATCTCAAGGGATAATGCCAACAAATTTGGGATAGTTGAAGCACTATGTATCTTATAGAATTGTTTCCTAAATTTGATGAATGAATTACTCCTTTTCTCTACATGATTGTAAAGAAAAACATTTTAAGGAGATAAGGGGAAAATTAGTTAGATGTTAGTTATCCTTTCTAGAATAGGGTAACTAGCCAAAAACCTTTTGATAGATGGTTTAAATCAACATTTTTAAGAACTACCTTGGCTCCTCAAAGTTAATATCCAAATCCATTGTTGAAATTGCAAGATTAGAACTTAATATCCAATTATCTTTCTTCATTTCATGTTGTTTTTTACTACCTTAATAAGAATGTATGAAGTGGCAGAGGGATAAGTTTGGGATATTTATTTTACATTCCTTTACCATAGAAAAAACAGAGACTAGAGTACAAGGGATTAGAAATATTTTCTAAGAAATGCAGAATGTATGCCCTTGTGTTTTGCCTCACTGCTAAGGGAACATTACAAAAATGTCGTGAATATAAAGAATGAGGAATGTTCTAATGTATTGGTTGAGGAAAACATGGGAGATACAAAAGTTTATCCATAGGTGCAGCCTTTGAGCCTTTTTGAAAGTCAAACCTTAGATGAAATCATGAAGCCTGAAACATGTAATGAGCACATCCATTGTGATTCACTGCCTCTGTGTTTTAATTCATTTCAAATTTTGAGAGGGAACTTTGGTCAGATTCTAGTTTAAAGTCATAGTGTAAACCATGAAGTACCAATGGGGCCAGTGCTACCATTATCTGAAGTATTTTATGACCCTATAGCCGATATTCTAGATGAGGTGTGTTTTCAAAGTCTGTTTTCATTTACTCCTAATGAATTAAAATTTTTTTATAATATGGATATGATCAGACAATCTTCCCCATTGTCTGGTTCAACATAAATATTTGTGCAAAACCAATCAGATGAAATACAAACACATCTTGAAATGTCTAAAGACTTGAAGACCTCACAAGAAAAACAAGGTCAGGAGATGGATTGGACTGATTCCAAATGCCAAGGAACAACTCAGGTCTATTTCAACCCTATCAATATCTATATGGAGAAATTTTTCGTGGAAAGGCCACAATACATTTTCAGTAGTTTAGTTGTTCTTCAGATTGATCGATTCTCATGTAAAAGAGATCAGGATAGAAATCCTTATCACATATCATTACCAGATTTACATCTGAGTTTGGTGAAAATTAGTGAAGCAGCCCAGGTTTCAGATCCAATCTTTGACTAGTTACACTGGATATCTCATATTGATTAAGATCAAGGATCCTCAGATTAGAATAGGATGTATGTATATAAATAAGATCAGCATATCAGAGTTTTTAATAGATTTACCCTATGCAAATAAGCTTGTTGGGAAAGTATGTGGTTTATGTTGTTTTTTGCTTCAAAAACTCAGTCAAGTTTAGAATGGATAATCAGTTGATCTCTGGTTACCAAGGTACAGGACAGATCAAGATATTGGTTGTGGGATTAGCCCAATGGATAAGGCACTGATTTACAAATCCAAAGATATGAGATTCTTGATACCTCCCCAGGAGATGTCATCCCCAATTGGAGCCTATGTTAGTATCCTATAATAATAGGAAATCTGATGATTCGGATATTATATGTGGATTTCATGATGAAATTACTGGCTTGCTGGCCTGATTATCTTCTCAAATAAATTTTCCGGTTTTTATGTCTTTAGGCGATAGGATAGTCATTAGATGAAGTTTTTTTTTTAATTTCAAGTGGAAAAGTCTTCAAATTAAGTTTTAAACTTGTTGTTTCAAAGAGTGATGAGTCTGTACTTTATTAGGAAAAAATCCAAAATTTTCACCTTCGGTAGCTAAGGGCCATTTTTCAAAGTATTCTATGCTGCCAAAAGCGGTCGCTTTCAGCAGCAAAAACAACATGTGTGAGGCACTCTAAGCTGCCAAAATGTAGAATTTCTCCAACGGTTAGGCTGTCCCATCGGACTCTCAAACCGCCATCAGTACACATGTCATGATGATCTTATATGTTGTCAAAATCATCTATAAGGATCGTTTTTCACGATCTGGGCGGTTTATTATGATTTCAATTGATGTTTCAAAAAATCATTAAACCCCAGGATATCAATCCGAAACCCCATCATGATTTCATTTTCCCTTACCATTTCGTGCAATAATTCACATGAAGGTTGGTCTTAGTCGGTTCTAAATGAATGTCATCATCTCAGGTTCCTTATTTGTTGAGATTTTTTTTTTTTAAACTCATACATCCACAAATATGTTGATCTCGTGTTTTCCCTCTATCCTTTTTCCTAGCACCAGTCTCCCATCCATCAACCCAGAGTTCAATATTTTCAAGATATTAACAGGTTTTTTGCAGATGAATACTGGAGGAGCATTGCTCAGGAGGGAGTTGCAAGATGTTTCCTATCTGGAATCTCATCCAGAGGTTTGTCAAATGTTCAAGGATGTAGGATGCTATAGGTTTTGTGAAAAGTTACAAGGGTATCATCAGGTAATTGCAAAGGCATTTGCCAAGAGTTTTGATGGTGTCAAAGTGAAATTGGGTCCTCTGGAAATGAAGATAGTTGAGGCAAGTGTTGTTGTAGCTACTGAAATGCCAGAAGAGGGTGAGAGGTGGTTCAAGACCATTTCCATTAAAGATATTAAATTTAGATCTTACCTTAAGCCATAATTCCAGAGCATTATTTGGTAGAAGGATGTTCCCAAGAATTACTTGGAAGACAAATGAAAGAAATTGTTGAAGGTTATTCAAGTGTACATAATGTGTGAAGGGAGGTATGGTAGGGTCATGTTGTACCATTTTAGGCTTATCAATCATTTCACAGGAAAAAACCCTCTGAACTTGCCTCATTATATTCATAGGAGCCTCACCAAGATGGCACAAAAAGTCCAAGATAAACCTGAGAAAATAAACAACAAGTTGTTCCATCATGGCCTCATCAAGATTATAGTGATGGGGGAACTCTAGAGAAGAGATAGGACATGGAACTACCTCTTGTTTTGGGGAGAATTCAAGTAAGAGATCCATCCTAAGGGTAGGAATACACCTACAAAGAAGTCATCTACACCAAAGAGCAGTAAGAGAAAGAGAAGGGCCCTGTCACTTGTGCAGACAGAACAAACAACCCCTTCACCCAGGACTAAGAAGGCAAAAAAGAAGCTTTATTTTGATTATGGAAAGGAGGTCCAAAGCGACATTATTGAGAAAAACATCTTGAATTCTCCATACTCAGACTCTGAGTCTGAAACACCCATGGAGGAGAGAGAAGAAGCTGCAGTTGAAGTCCCATCCTTGGAGTTACTTGAGACATCAACAAACAAACACAACAAGGTCAACAAATCATCAAAGCTTATTGAAAAGCTTAAAGAAGAGATATCAGAGATGAAGTTGCTTGAGAGGGTCATTAAATCCCAAAACCAGACTATAAGAAACACATCAGATGAGGTAAGAGATTGTTTTGAAAGGTTAGCTAAAATGCATGTAAAGGAACAGAAGAGGAATAATAAATTGCTCAAGGAGAATCATAAGTTACTTAAAATGGTTAGATGTTTAAGGATCAAACTAAGGATAAAAAATCCTAAGCCAAGAGCACATCCTAATTTAAAAGCTCTAGTAGAAGTTGTTGAGAACCTAATTGAAGATCCTAAAGAGTAGGTACATTGAAGAAAATCCATTTTTGCAGTTTTGAACAGTTGTGGAAAAATCGGAATTTTCGGTAGCTTATTCTCTTTTCCTCAAGGCGTTGTTAGTTTCCGAAAGCTCTGCTTTCGACAGCTGACCCTATTATGTTTTACACTTGTAAGCCATCGAAAGCGCAGAGGATGAAAAAATGCTCGTATTTTTGCACAGATTGAAGTTTTTGGTGTCCATATCATGCGGAAGGGGTTCCAAATGAAAGATAAAGATTAAAGGGATTCATATAATCACCCTTTTCAAGTTTTTGATGTAGATATTATGGCAAAAAGGTTAAGTGGATTTTAAAATTCTTGGTAAAGATTGCTGATTTGTCAAAGCAGGATTTCAATGTGCTTTGTCATCACTTTGACAATTATTGAAGATATCAGATATGGCTGAAGCTATCAATATTGTGGAATATTTAGTTGATAAGACTTTCACCCTTAAATCAGGACTAGATTTTGCATATTATACTAGTTTCGAGTTTATTCTATTTTGAATATTTTAGATCCATTTTCATGGGATCTTGAACTGTTATGTAAAGGCCATAAAGCCTATGACTTTTAAGAAAGTTGGGGTTGGACTTGGGATGATCAAAAAATGTAAAAGTGCTCACAGGCTTTAATTGATTGCTATGAGTGAATACAAAGGCTTTATTTCCATATTCTTGTGTCATTTTCTATGGTGAAGTGTTTCTGATGTAAATTTTTGTTCCCTAGTTTATCATTTTGTGATATGTACTTCTTTTAGAACTTTTTGAACAAGAAACACAATAAATAATAATTAAAGAATACATACCTCCTTTACATGATTTGTATTGTCCTTGGTTGACATAGTGTACTCGAATGAATAGAAAGTGTCTCCAAATTAAGCTTTCCCTTGCCACTTGCGCCCACTTGGCCTTCTCTTCTGACCTTATATATACAATATTTCAACATTTCAATACATTCATCAATCTTCTAGTTGATCATCTTCGTCGAACTGAACATCCATATCATCTAGTTCATATAAGGTGTTGTAATGATTAACCGTATCAACATCGTCATCATTGTACTCATTTCCAAGCAATATATCTTCATCATGGATATCATCATCAAGATCTGCATTGCCTCCTACTAGTACATTTGGTTCATCTCCTTCAGGCTCTTCATCTGAGACATCTGCTACATCGGCTACCTATTCCTCTGCATCATCTTCTTCTTCAAGATCATATTCTTCCTCTACAATATTATACTTTACTGGCCTTCCTCTTGGATCATACCTAACAACAAATGACCAACCTGCTTTACTTGTAACCTTTGAGTACAAGACTTGTTCGCATTGTCTTGGAAGAACATAATGATTTGTTCCTGGCTCAAATGACCTTGTATTAACCATGGTAAATTTGTTATCATGTAGAATAATAGTTCTATCAGGATTACATTCATTCATTCGTAGCATGTACCATTTGATGTCAAACAAAACTATTTTGAAGGATTTAAAGTCACACTCAAGTATGTCCTCCAAATACCCATAGTATCGATTTTCAAAGACTTCGGGACGTCTGTCACTTCTAGAGGAAACATTAGTGACCTTGAAGACTGCAGTTATCCCACAATCATAAGTTTTCCTCTTTTCGTCCAACTTTTTGATGTGAAATTTACGACCATTGCACCACATAGCCTTGTGATGTTTCAACTGCAATATGCCAGACACATAAAACATATTTCACATAACTTGTAATGTATGGATGGGAAAAACACATCGACACTAACATTAATAATTTATGAAATAACATAA